>VZRH01006931.1:40614-56318 GCA_013397555.1 Urocynchramus pylzowi | reverse complement strand
CACGAACAGTGACAGACAATCCAACTATGAGCAGTTTTCTGGAGGATGGAGGCTTTTGGGGTGCCCCTGGGAGGGCAGGGGAGGGTGGGCTGTGGCAGAGCCGTGTGCCATGTGCTGCCAGCGGGGCCGACACGCGGGGCTGGGAGGGAGGGAGGGAGGGAGCTGCAATCAGGAGCTCTATTGTGGCTCTCGGGCTGCCGGCACAATGCAGCATTAAGAGACAAAGTCAGCTCGGCTCAGTGGGGTGCAGGAGGTGATTTGGGGGAAGGAGAGACTGGCTCTGACAGGTAGAATGAGCCTGGAGTGATGGGGGGAAAGCCAGACTGATGCTGGCGCCGGCAAACAGTTTCTGGCTCCAAGCCGAGTTGCAGGTCTGGGAGGGTGAGTGAGCTGTGCTGCTCCTCTGAGAATATCCCGGGATGTTCCCCCAGCCCTGGGGACAGGGATGCACCCAGGCATGAGACACAGGGGGGTGGATGGACAGGCAGACAAACAGCCTGATCTCCAGGGAGAGATTGATCAGGGCACGGCCGGCACGAGCCCGGGCTGCAGCAGGAAAACCTTTCCAAGTGAAGAGAGCTGTAGGACGCTGGGGCAGCAGGGGGTGGATGGGGCAGCAGCAGCATTTGGAGTTTGGGACTCACTTTAAAGCCCCACTCCTCATCACCATCCCTTCTGCAGGTGCCCAGGTGCACCTACCCCTGCCAGGTGAGGGCACAACGAGTCCCAAAGGGCTGTGCTGGGGCCAGTGGGGGCAGTTGGGCTCTGGGGAGCCACAAGTGCAGCTTCTCATTGGGAAAAAATAATAGTTTTGGGACAACCCATTTTACTAGGTCAGAGCAGAGGTGAAACACCCTGAGCTCTGCCCCAGCACCATGCTCTCAGTGCAGGTGAGATGCTGGAGGTGAACTGGGGAATGGGAGGATGGAGGTGAACTGGTGGGTGTGAGGATGGCGGTGAACTGGTGGGTGTGAGGATGGAAATGAACTGGTGGGTGTGAGGATGGAGATGAACTGGTGGGTTCAGGATGGAGGTGAGCTGGTGGGTGTGAGGATGGAGATGAGCTGGTGAGTGTGAGGATGGAGTTGAACTGGTGGACGTGAGGATGGAGATGAAGTGAGGACTGTGAGGATGGAGCTGAACTGGTGGATGTGAGGATGGAGATGAGCTGGTGGGTTCAGGATGGATGTGAACTGGTGGTGGGTGTGAGGATGGAGTTGAACTGGTGAGTGTGAGGATGGAGTTGAACTGGTGGGTGTGAGGATGGAGGTGAAGTGAGGACTGTGAGGATGGAGTTGAACTGCTGGATGTGAGGATGGAGGCGAGCTGGTGGCCTCTCCCCAGCTGAGACATTTTCTGCTCCGTCATCCTGAGTTTTCTGCTCTGTTTTGCCAGACTGTTCCGGGGAAGGCGGCTGTGCCGCGCCGCGTTCTCCCAATGCCATCTAGTGTCAGCTCCGGCAGCCCCAGACAGTTCTTTTAAGGCATCAGCGCTGATTTATTGCAGAAGGATCTTTGAGGGCCAACAGGCTGCCCAGGCTGGTTATTAACAGCAGCACGGATAACTAACGGATGGGTGCGCAGGCTGGGCTGGATTATTTTTATTATCGCTCCTGTTTCGCACTAAAAACCCACCCTGGCAGGATGGAGTGTGAGGATACAGTGGCGTGTCCGAGGTGATTAAAGTCTTTCAGCCTTCAGCCACTTGTCTTGTAGCCCGGCCATCACCTGAGGCTTAATCACTCAGAAAAGTGCTGTCATGTCCTATTGTCGCCGTATTGGGAGCGCGACCTCTTTCCCGTTTAGCTGCCATCTGAAAAGAATGTAACTTGCCAGGAGACAGGCATGACTCAGGAGACTGGTGATGGGATGTAAAGACTTTGACCCGCGGGCCGCCCATTTGGAGGCTGCCAAGGTCAGTGGCAAGGGCGACGATGTCCTTTGCACGGTGATTATTTGGCCAAACAACCCAAAACAGGCAGCAATGGGTCTGGCCGTGAAGGACAGCGCTGGGCTGGACTCTGCTCCTATCGTGAGGGCATCAAGCCCCCAACCCCTCCCCACCTGGGGTTTGGGGCTGCCCACAGTCCCCTCCTGCTTAGGAATTTGTCCCCCACATCTTTCCCTTGCCACCGTTGCAGGGGCATGGTCTGCACAGGCTGAGAACATTCTCATTTCTGCCTTTTTGTGGGCAAAGAGCCACAGCAGCATCTCCCATGTGCCATTCATCGGCCTGCCAGTGCAGAGGAAGGTTTCACAGGACAGATGTGCCCTGTCCCCTGCTCGCCCTGTCCCCTGCTCTGCTCACCACCATCACCTGCCATGATTTAGGTCCCTGCTAACCCCATCCTCATCCTCAGCCACTGCTGACCATGTCAATTTATCTCCTCGGCTGCAAACCACCTCATCGAGGCAGTTTGAATCGGTGATTAATTAAGGTCTCCCTAGAAATGAGGTTACTCCCTGCAGCCTCACATATAAATGTAAGATTAATGGGTGCTGGCCGTGTTAGACGGCCACAAGCAGGCTGGGCCAGCGAGGGTTTGCCTGCTCTCATCCAGACAGTCCTTGAACACAGATTTTCCGTGGAAGAACTTCCAAACAATCCCGAGGGATGGGGAATGCAGCTGGCAGTGCAGTGGGGCTGAGGAAAGGGGGTCCCGGGGCTGAGCCAGGCACGGAGCAGCCGGGTTGGAAGCAGCAGCCAGCGATGCTCACACGGCTTTCCCGGTGGCTGAGCCAACATCCAGCCTGCTCTGGGTGTTTAATTTTCACTAATCTGTTTGGGGTGCTTTAATTATCTGCAAACAAGGTGCCTTCTTCATGGAATAACAATGGTGCTGGGGACAGCGAGCAGTGGGCGGCCGGGCTGTGCCCACACCCCTTCCCTGCCGCTCAGTACCGCTCCGGAACTTTGCCCAGGACTTGTTTATCTGTCCTTATCCACCATCAGTCACGGGATCCCGCCCTGCTAACCAACATCTGCATGCAGCATCTCCGACAGCAGGAGCGAGTCCTGCTCAGCTGGTGTGTAAAAGCCTTCACAATCACCCTGTGCTACGGAGCTGGAGGAGGGTTTAAATACAAGGCTCTTTAATAAGATGAAAAGAGCCCTTTTTTTCCCCCTGCTGGTTTTCTGCTTGCTCTTTCATGCTGCCGGAGTCCTCGGGTTGTGTCAGGGCCTGCCTCTCCGTGGGCTGACAGGTTTCCTAACTCCCCTCCCTGCACTGTCAGCACAGCATCAGGAACAGCAAATACCAGTTGCAGCAGCTGGAGGAGGAGGAGGAGGAAGGCCAGGTCGGAGCAGTCCCTGGCCTCGTGTGGTCGGGTTTTTTCCTCCAAAACATCCTCAGTGGCACCGGTGACCTGCAGAAAACCCTGTGCCTCGGTGTGTGCAGCAGGAAAATGGTTCTAACCCCGTTTACCTGTCTCCTCCAGAGCTGGCTGCGGTGTTTGATTCATGTCAGCAGCTTGGCTGGTGACTGCGGGATGAATGACGCTATATAAATGCAAAGTGTTATTAATATTTCATGTTGTAGTGAAAATGTACTAATGGGGCTTGTTCCTGGAAGATAAAGTGCTGCCATTAATACACCTTTGTGTCCCCTGCTCTGGGGACTCACCTGTGGAGGGATGGAGGGGCTGTACCCAGAGCAGAAACTGCCCGTCACACCTGGCAGCTCTCCAAAAGAGGGGATTTTAACCCAGAAAGACAAAAAAATGCCACTTCTGACACACACAAAATTAGGGGTACCAGGGGCAGAGCGTCCCCCCACCCACCACTGGGTGCTGGTGGATGGGTGCTGCTCTGGGTCGTCCCTGCCTGCCCGTGGGGGACACAGCCCCTGGGAACCCCCTTCCCAGCACAGCCACTACACAGGCATGTTAAAAAAAAATAAAAATGGGCTTGTTTGATTTCAAACTGCAGAACTCTTCCCTGGAGCCATCCGCAAACACTGGTAATTTACTTTACAGCTGTTTAGATTTGTTTCTCTACAATTTTTTTTTAAACCTCAGCAGAATTGCAAATGAAATGTTTGTTTGCTCCTCAAACGACTCCAGCCCTACCTGAACTCCTGCACCCCACACCTCCTTGGACTCCCTCCACTCTGACCCCTGCCCCTGCACCCCACAGCTGTGAGATGGGGGTCAGACCTCCAAGAGGGGGTTCTCTGGGCTGGGAGTTCATCTTGGGAGGGCCCCAGATTCTGGTATCAAGGAGGGGTGATGGGGAAGAGACTTGTGCCAGCTTGCAGGTGAGGGGAGCACAGGTAAGCATTTAATTCATTGCCAGTGAAATTATCAACTGCCACCCACTTAATAGACGGTGGCGAGGGATAAAGGCTCTGCTAAATTATTGCCATGGTGCAAAGTTTCAATAAAAAAGGATTATAAAGGGCGGTGTTCAGCTGAGAGGCTCCCGGTGCTGTGGGTGGGGACTCCAAGCCTTCGGCCACTTTGGAGCGAGGGGAGCTGGGTGCAGGGAAGGCATGGAGGGACCCCAGGTCGTGCTGAACATCCCTGCAGAAGCTGAGGACAGACAGCCCTGAGCTCCCACCCCTCCCGACGGCGGAGCAGCCGGCTCAGCCCTTCCCGGCACGGCAGCGCTGCGGGGCCGCCCTTCGCCTCGGGAAATCTGGCATTCCATGGGACACGTGGGGATCCGCCTGGAGCCTCATCCCTTCCCCCGGGAATCTCCTCCTCGCTCCCAGGAGTGCGGGGTGACTCATGTGCTGTCTCTTGTGCCGGGCGATGCGCTCCTGCCCTGGGCAGGTGCCGACCCGCAGCAGCGCCGCCGAGGGACACCCGCAGGTGAGCGGCCTGGGGACCCCCTCTGCCGCGACCCCCGGCCCCGAGGAGGTGGGGAGGGCGCTGGGGAAGTGCGTCTGCCCAGCCTGGCACCAGGGAGATGGGCACGGCCTGCGCTGCTGCCGGCAGCGTGCACAGGGAAGGAGGAATCTGGGTTTTGCGTGTTCTTCCAGGGAGCCACTGGCTCCCACGGGAGGGACGAGAACCGGGAGCGTCCGTGGCCACTCCAGTCCTGGGGTGGGTGCAGTGGCTGAGCTGCACAGAGCAGGGGATGTGCTCACCCCTCGAGGGGGAATCTTGTTATTCCACTGGTAGGCAAAATATTTAAGGAGAGCCAGCGCCCAACGCAGCCCTGGGAATCTTTGCTGCAGCTCCAGAGCGCATGGGGTGCGTTTATCTGGCAGAATGCAAGCCGGGGTCAAAGCAGCCACGCAGGTGCCTGGGGCTGGTGAAAATTGGTTTGGCTGCCCGGCCCCAGGGCAGCCCNTTTGCTGCAGCTCCAGAGCGCATGGGGTGCGTTTATCTGGCAGGATGCAAGCCGGGGTCAAAGCAGCCACGCAGGTGCCTGGGGCTGGTGAAAATTGGTTGTTTTGGCTGCCCGGCCCCAGGGCAGCCCCTCGGCGTTGCAGCCCCCCAGCCCAGCCCCAGCCCCTCTGCCCTGCCGTGGGCTCCCCGCTGCGTGGGCACGGCGTGGGGACACGGAGCGGTGGCACCGGGCTCGTCCTGCGCTGCCCGGGGGGGCACGGAGGCGACGGCAGATTCCAGCGGTGGGAGAGGACGCGGCAGCGCGGCCGGGTGAGTCACGGCCCGGCTGCTCCTATTTGTTGTCTGCCTGGGCCAGGCCTGGCAACGTAAGGGAAATTAATAACAAATACCTGGGCAACGAGGCGGGATGGGGGCTGAGCCGTGCACCGGAGGTGGCTGGAGGATGCTGTGGCTGTGGCAGAAACCCCGAGTGTTGTCAGGTCCCCAGAGCTGGGGACGGTGCTTGGAGGAGACGTGTCACCCGGAGCAGGTCTGTCCTGCCAGTGGTGTCCCTGCGTGCCAGCACAGGTCAGAGATGGTCCCAGGAGCACGGCTCAGTGCTTTGAGGCCCACAGGGGCTCCAGTGGGGACCTTTTGCTGCTGCTTCAGTGTTACAGTGTTTTCTCTCTTCCCAGACTGGCTAACAGGACCGGGGAGCCATGAACTGGGGGTCGTTTGAGGGGCTCCTCCGTGCCGTCAATGTTTACTCCACGGCCTTCGGCCGCATCTGGCTCTCCGTGGTCTTCATCTTCCGCCTGCTGGTCTACCTGGTGGCGGCCGAGAAGGTCTGGAGCGACGACCACAAGGACTTCGATTGCAACACGCGGCAGCCGGGCTGCACCAACGTCTGCTTCGACCACTTCTTCCCCGTCTCCCACATCCGCCTCTGGGCCCTGCAGCTCATCCTGGTGACCTGTCCGTCCCTCCTGGTCCTCATGCACGTGGCCTACAGGGAGGCCAAGGAGGAGAGGCTCCGTGAGATCAAAGGGGACAACTATCGCTGCATCTACCCCAACCCCGGCAAGAAGCGGGGCGGGCTCTGGTGGACCTACCTGCTCAGCCTCATCTTCAAGGCCAGCGTGGACGTGGTCTTCCTCTACATCTTCTTCCGCTTCTACAGGAACTACACCCTGCCCCGGGTGGTGAAGTGTGAGCTGCCGCCCTGCCCCAACGTGGTGGACTGCTTCATCTCCCGGCCCACCGAGAAGAACATCTTCACCCTCTTCATGGTGGTCACCACCTGTGTCTGCGTGGTGCTGAACCTCGTCGAGGCCACCTACCTGGTCGGGAAGCGGTGCCGCGAGCGCCTGGAGGCCGGAGGAGGGGACAGCCGGCGGCACAGCCAGGACTGCCCCGTCTCTGGTGCCAACCCCGCGGGCACGGGTGGGCAGGTGTTCCATGGGGCTGACTACAAACCCCCCACGGCCACCATCCCACTCACAGCCTCCTGCCCCAGCACGCTGTCCGAGGATGAGGCTCATTCCTAGAGCTGCCCAGGAGAAAGCAGGAGCTGCTCAGCTGGCCTGCATCTTCCTGGCTGCTCTTCCTCCTCTGTGCTCCAGGAGTGCTGAGGGTGGCAGCACCCTGGAGCTGGGCTGTGCCCGAGGGGTCTCTGCCTCTCCTGTCCTGGGAAAGGCACTTCCCATCATCCTGCTGAATTTGGGGTGAAGCAGGGGCTGTTGAACACGTGCTGTCCCGGGCAGTGACAGGGAGCAGCAGCTCCATGGCAGCTGTGAACTGACAGTGGTGCCCAGACTCTGAGCCTGTACCAGCCAGGACAGACACCCTGATCCCCCAGGAAATCCCTCTCCCTATCTCTCACCCTACATCAGCCACTCAGTGGGTGTCAGGGCCACCTCAGACTGATGCAATTGTCATTAATAACACTCATTAGTTGAGTGGGGACAAGAGCAGGTCCCTGGTGCCGCAGCCACCGTGGCGAAGCACAGGCGTGAGGATCCGGCCAGGCAGGCAGAGCCCGCTGTGAGCTGCTGGATCATCCTGCCTGGCCAGGGCAAAACACCTGAGCAAAACAGCCAAACACAGGAGAGGAAAACACCCCAAGCATTGATTAAACAATAACATTAAATGGCAGAATCTGATCTCGTTCATTGCTGTAATACATCGCGTTCAGCCGTGACACGGGCGGTGCTGCCATTTCCGAGGCCATCAGAGGCAGCTGAGCATTAGCTGGCATGAATAATTAACAATAATTTCATGGCAAATGCACTCACAAGTAACATTAACATTGAACATGCAGCTCGATCTGTTTCTGGTTTTGCTTTACTCAGAGGGTGTGATAATTATTTTTTCCATGAGCAGTGACAGTGCCAGCGCTCCCTGGCTCTGTCCCAAAGGAAGTGGCACAGGGGGCGAGGGAACACCATCGCTGTGTCCTTTATGTGACTGAGGCCATTCTCAGTGACAGATCATTGCAGTGATCCAGCTGAGACCCTCCATGGGCAAAACTGAACTCTTTCCCCCAGCTGGATGGGAGGCTGAGGGGCTGCCGTGGCCAGGGGGGATGCTGGGGACAGGCAGGGCTGAAGGGAAGCCAAGAGCAGGCAGGGCTGCAGCACTGCTGGATGGGAGGGCAGGGACTGAACCAGCCACTGGTGGGGATGAGGATGGTGGAGAAGCCCTGGGGGGATCCTGGCCACAGGCACAGAACCCTCTGAGCCCACAGCAGCTCCTTGTGCAGACACCAGTGAGTTTGGGGACCTTTGGGGTCAGTGACACACGTGATGAAATACACATAGAATTTTTTCCACTTCTCAGGGGAAGTTGTGCTGGCACTGCCTTCCTTCCATCCGCTCCTGCTGCTGGATTATCCACCTGAAAGTTTTCTTTATGAAGTGCACAACGTCAGAGGACACAAGTTGTTCTTTGTGTGCGAGCCATTGCCCCGAATTAAAGAGCATGGGCTGGGCTGTTTGTTTTCCAGCAAGGTTGGCCACTCCTGCTCCAGGCTGGAGAGTGAAACCTCGAGGAGTTCCCCTCTGCAGGTGCTAATGGGGACAGAGATGAGCCCCAGATAAACCATCCTTGTCCCACCTCTGCACACCAAAGCACAGCTGGAGCTGCTGCCCATTGAGAGACACCTGAAGACCCAGTTGCTGAATGTTGTTGTGCTGTTTTCTCGTGCTCAGAGCAAATATTGCAGAGCTCTGGGTGTCTTGCCCCATCCAGGCTTGGGATAAGCAACAGTCAGCCAGAAAAATGGGAGCATTCAGCTGCTTCTTTTGATATTGGTGCTGCAAAAACAGGGGTCTGGATACTGGAATATCTCCTGGAATGCAGAGGCAGGACCAGAGCCAGCAAACCAGGGGGTGTGTCACAATAAAAGCTGAATATTTCCCAGATTTTGCATCCTCACACAGGAAATTCCCTGTATTTGCTTGTGGGGTCCCAGAAGACCTCCTAAATTTGGAGTGAGGGGATTTTAAAGAAACTCACCACTAACTCCAGCCCAGGCAGGGATGTGGAGGGGATTGAGTGCACAGGTCAGGGGTAGCTTGGCCTTCCCAGCTTGGGCTTGTTTCTGCCCTGGCCAAAACCAGCCTGTTTGCTGGGAATTGAGGAGAATCTCTCTGATTTATGTCCAGCCCTGGCTGCTGGCTCCCAGGACCCCATGACTCCTCTGCCCCTGTTCTTGCGGGGGAGTCTTGTCCCTGGGGATGTGGCCCTGGAGGGGGACAGCTGTTGGCAGGCAGAATCCTGTCATGCCCCATTTAAGACTCTTCTAAAGAGGGTTTTATGTTTGAGGTTTTCCTGCTGGTTTGGTGTCTGCCAGCTCCTCAGTTTGGGTTTTTCCTTTATGGAGGAGCCAAGGTTGGGCCTCCCTAAATCACTGAGTGTTTCAGTGTTCACATCTGGCACTGAGGCCTCCCAGCTGTCACCCTGCTGTGTCGGAGCAGGGTGGCACCAGGGTGACACGTCCTGGGCATATCCCTGAAGCTCCCAGGTGCTGAGATCTGCAGAACCACGCTGGCACCTTGTCCCTGCACCCACACTGGCAGAGGGATGGTAGTGGGGGCGCAGGGATGTGTCCCTTGATGGATTTATGGATTTACCCAAACACCCAGCTCAGCATTTCAAGCACTGCAAAGCATGGGCTGTTTCAGCTCCCCACCCAACTGCCTGAGGGAGATCTGCCCATGCCGAAGGTACCTGAACTTTCTCACTGTGACCACACGGGCGCTCCAGAAATTCCAAAACTGCAGAAAAGAGGCTGTCCAGGGGGGATCCAGCCCCACTCTTCACCTGGCCCTTACAGGGTTTGGCCGTGGGGCAGGGAGCAGCTGCCTCTGCAAGGAATCAGAGCTGCCAGTGCTCGACAACTTCCCTCTCTCCAGGGTTTTTCACCTCACAGGCCACAGCCCCCAGATTCCTGCTGAGCTCCTGCCACAGCAGCTCTCTGCATCAACATAGCTCAAATTCCTGATCCAGGCAGCTCCGGGGTGAAGGGAGGCTCTGGAGCCCCTGCTTGGCTTTCATCCAGGATTGGGGTGCCCGTGGTTATCCCCTCCTCCAGGCTCACCCCATCCTGCACCCCCAGGCTCCCACCAGGGTTTGCTTTGGGTCTCCTGGGCTCCCATTCCATTGTCCCCAGCCTGGCAAACCTTCACTGGCTTTATTTGACCTCCTGGAGACAAAAAGCCTCCGGGCAAGTGGCTCCTTGTCTGCCAGGAGAGCTGAGAGCAAATCCCTGCAGGCACCAAGCACCCCGGGGCTCTTCAGAAGTGTCCCCATGGGAGGGGTGGCCCTGGCCAGGTGCCGAGGTGGCTCCAGCACCAGGGTGATCGGCCCCAGGGTGTGCCCGAGGATTCCAGGGAAGCCTCGAGGCACTCTAGAAACCAGGTGAGCGAAGGGAAGCGCATTCCTGCCCGGCTAAATCGGCACAGGCATCTGTGGCGGCTGATCCGTGGGGCACCCGCCGGGATGGGGCTGACTCAGCCTCCTGGAAGCCACGGGTGCTCTGGGGAGAGGGACACCCCCCTTAGGGACACCTCCCAGGTGCCATGGGGGTGCGGGATGTGGCAGCAGCAGAGCAGGGTCCGGCTGCAGGGGGACCCTGGTGCCACCCTGCTCTATGGGAAAGGTCCCATCTGGCCACACCGGCCCCGCCAGGGCGGTGCCTGCAAGTTCCTGTAGGTTGGAGATACCGATGAGCTGTTGCAAAACTATTACTAAGGCAAAATCATTTCAAAAGTGGGTTACAATTGCGTAATCTGGGACTCTCAGCAGGGCTTGCTGGTGGGCCCGCAGCTGGGGGACGGTGTGAGGTCGCTGGTCTTGCTGCTGGGTCTGGAGTGCCCAGACCATCCCTGCAGGGGATGGGACATCACCTGGGAGGAGCTGCTGGTGTTTCCTGTGGAGGAATGTGTCTGTGCTGATCTCCCTGCGGGATTTGACCTGCCTTTTGTTGTTCAAGCCGAGCGTGTGTGTGCATGTGCGCAGCAAGAACCTCTCCGGGAGCTGTTTGCCAGACTCACCCAGTTACTGGGAACCAAACCAACCACCCTTCCCCTCCCCTCGCGCTCTCAGACAATCCCTGGGTGTGCAGGAGGGCTGCGGCTGGGAAGGAGCTTCCCCGATCCGACCCGGACACCTTCCTCTGCCTCTCCCACCTGGACAGGTACCTGCCGGGGCACGGGGTACTCTGGGGCTGCCAGGGTTGAGGGGGGACAGCTCCCCGGTGTAATGGGGGGCAGGTGGGAGCTGGGTTAAGGTGTAACATGGGGCAGGTGGGACCTGGAGCTGCTGTGACTCTGGGGTCAGATGTGGGGATCCCAACAGCTCCACATCGGGACCCCACAGGCCGTGCCAGGGTCCCCAACCCATGGGCTGATGAAGGGGGGTGGCACAGTGTGGCACCCCGAGGAGCAGCAATGGCCGCCCCAGGCCTTGCACCTCTGTCCCACTCCCAAAAGAAGCAGAGACCCCCTGAGAAAAGTGGTTCTGCTGAGTTTGCAGCCTAGGTGGGAGCAGGGCGCTGTCGGGTCCAACGCCCTGCGCCCACACGGGGCAGGACCCGGCCGTGACGCAGGGGGTTGGCATCTCGGGGGCTGGCAAAGGTGCCGGGCTCTGCGGGAGGCAAACGGGCACTGCCGGCACAGCTGAGCACACCTGAGTGCTGCCCCTGCTCTGCCTGGCTGCCATCCAGCACCGGGGAGCCCGTGGGGGCTCACACTGTGCTGCACACACCCCCTGCCACGGGGATTGGCACAGAGCTTGGCACGGAGATCACAACCCCTTCCTGCTCTGCTGCGGGTCCATGACTGGAGCCAGCTCTGGGCTGAACCGGGCACGCAGGTGCTGGGCAGGTGGGTTATGGGCAGGGGGTGCTGGGTTGGTCTCACTGGCAGCAGGGATGGGGTCATGGGTGAATTGGCAGGCTGGCGAGGGGGCACAGGCTCTGGGGGCATGCAGAGTCTCCAGGTTCCATCAGCACCAGTTTTCGGGGACAAAACAGCAGCTCCCCTCTCCCAGTTTTAAATCCAAGGGTTGGGTGGGAACACAGTGATTGCTCCCCACCCTGACTCCCAGCCAAGGGTTTTCCAGGGAGGAAGATCTGGTTTCAGATGGGGTGGTGAGCAAAGGTGTGTGGGCATGGGCAGAGGCACAGCCCTGGCACTTGGCACACGCTGCCAGGGACCCCAGCCTGGGGCCACTCAGCTTCCCTGGGCCAGAAGTGTGGGAGCACAGCCACAGGTTCGGGGCTTGCTGTGGGGTGGCCCTGGCCAAGGACAGGCTCCCAGAGTGCTCCATGGGCTCCAGGCAGTGCTCCAGGTTCTGTTCCGACCCCACAGCCCTGGGACACCGCGGTGCAGCGGATGAGAGGACTCTGATCACCAGTTTGCCATCACGCCCTGGCTATGCCCCGTGCTGGACACTTCCCACCCCACAGCCCCCGGTGAGCGGAGAAGGAGCCTGAGCCTCCTCCAAGTACGACTCGGAAGGCACTGGGTGGGCAACAGGCAGCAGCAATTCCTTAAAAGTGGGAGCAAGCCAGTGTTCTGTGAATCCCTTTGCCAGGGCAGACACCTTCACAGCCCAGAGGGTTGTAAAAACCACCTGAGTTTGTAAATCCAGGTGTAGTAAAGCTCCGGGTCAGGCTTAGCGTGTCTCCCTCCTCACACAGGGCAGCCCCAGGCTGAGCTGCAGAGCCGGTTTGGCCGTTGGCACCTCCGGCGTTGCTGCTGGAGCAGGAGCAGAGCGCTGGCCAGGGTGACATGCTGCTGACACACACAGACCGTGACACACACGGACTCTCGCTTTCTGCAGCCCCACTGTCACCTGTGTTTGGGCTGCCTCAGGTATCACCTGTGAGACAGAAAACAGATCCCTGGCATGTCCCAGCACCCCAGCGCTGCAGGAGCAGCCATTTCCCCTTAGGCTGGTGATCATGGCCTGCTCCAGCAGATCCTGCTGCCAGTTTGCACCAGCACACACAGTCAGGCACAGAGCTGGTGGCAGGGACTTGGCCAGGTGGCTCATCCCTGACAGCAAAGGCTCCGTCAGAAGGAAGTGCAGAGAGATTGAGACACCCCTGTCACCAGGAGTGTGTGAGGATGGGCTTCACTGTCTGCAAGGGTGAAGATCCCCCATCCTAGATAAGCGTAATGTGGTGGGGGAGAGGGTTCAGAGGTCAGTGAGAGTTAGTGCAGCGAGAGATGCGCAGCCCCAGTGGTGCCTCCCATTGCTCCTTCTGCCTCTCCAGGTTGGGTGACTCTGGTCTCCCTCAGCTGCCATGGATTGGAAAACGCTGCAGGCGCTGCTCAGCGGGGTCAACAAGTACTCCACAGCCTTCAGCCGCATCTGGCTCTCCGTGGTCTTTGTCTTCCGTGTGCTGGTCTACGTGGTGGCGGCCGAGCGGGTCTGGGGCGACGAGCAGAAGGACTTTGATTGCAACACGCGGCAGCCGGGCTGCACCAACGTCTGCTTCGACCACTTCTTCCCCGTCTCCCACATCCGCCTCTGGGCCCTGCAGCTCATCTTCGTCACTTGTCCTTCCCTCCTGGTCATCATGCACGTGGCCTACAGGGAGGATCGCGAGAGGAAGAACCGGGAGAAGAATGGAGAGAATTGCCCCAAGCTCTACAGCAACACGGGCAAGAAGCACGGCGGGCTGTGGTGGACCTACCTGTTCAGCCTCATCTTCAAGCTTATCATAGAGATCCTGTTCCTCTACCTCCTCCACAAGATGTGGGACAGCTTCGATTTGCCACGGCTGGTTAAGTGCTCCAACGTGGATCCCTGTCCCAACACCGTGGACTGCTACATCGCTCGGCCAACCGAGAAAAGAGTCTTCACCTATTTCATGGTCGGAGCCTCCTCCATCTGCATCGTCCTCACCGTCTGTGAGATCTTCTACCTCATCTTCAAGCGAGCTGTCCAGAGGGCAAGGAAGTGGAGGAAATCTACCAAGCGCTCCGCCAGCTACAGCAAGGCCTCCACCTGCCACTGCCACATCAAGTCAGAGGACAAGGACAACAAGTCCCAGCCTAGGTGTGTGGCAGCCCTGACTGCTGTCTGAGGGGTGCTGGGAAGGGTGGTGGGGGAAGAAGTGTCCTGGTATGTGCCAGGGATGATTGGCACCACAGGTGACCACCAGACTCTTCAACCAGGACCTCGGTGGCTGTAAGGGGAGGGGGACACATCCATGGGAACTCTCCCGCTTGGGACCATGGGCACAGCCCTGGGCGTCCTAGTGGTGTGGACACGCTCGGTGGCAGGTGGGTGCTGGCTGTCCATGGCCATGCCTGAGGGTGTCTGTTCTTCCCACAGAGGAGAAGAGCTGTGACCTCACCCATCCCAGCCAGCTCACATTCCCCTCGACTTGGCTTTTCCAGCCTGCCAAATCCCTGAACCCTCAAGAGTCGACCTGTGTGAAAAATGACTAAAACCAACAAAGTAATGTCCCTGGAGAGAGACCCACGGGTGCCTGAGCAGACACAGGTAAGGCAAGGGCAGCCCTGGAGCTCTGCAGTGCCACAAGCATGGACATCACAGCAGCACACAGATCCTCCTGTCCAGCAGCTTCTTTTGGGTTGTGCGGTTCTGCTGCTCCCATGCTGGGTGTGAGTGCCCCCAGCTGGTGCCCAGCCAGGGCTGGTGTCACCCAGTGCGTGCCAGTCTTCCCAGCTCACTGTGCCTCACACATGCACTGCTTTCTTTTGTACCAAGAAACCAAAGGAATTCTGGGCTCCGTGGCCAGAGCTCTCTTCATGCACTCAAAGTAATGACAGAGGACCAGGGCTCCAGTCTCTTGGCAACTGTTCTGCTGGCCCAATTTGCCATTTCTCCCTCTTGGCTCACACAAGCACCAAGCCATGTCTTAGCCAAAAGCCCTTGCTGGCTCTGCTGCTTCCCTTGGTGCCTCTGTGTCCCCCCTCACCTCAGATGCACATCACACACGGCACAAACTACGGATCCAAAAGTCCAATAAATGTCGCGTTTGGAGACACCAGATCTGCTCTGCACGCTGGAAATTGGGGGACTGGTGAGGGCAGAAGACATGGATTTACAGAGGTTCCTCTGGAGCCCACAGCCACATCCTTCTCATCTGCCTGAGCTGGGCATTGGTCGAGCCCACAGCCGAGCTCACGTCCGCCCGTTCCACCTCTCCCAGCTTGTCACGCGTCGTTAAACTTTAATTCAGCAGAACTTCACGCTGGCCCCCAAGGAAATCAAGGAGGGATGAGCATCAATTATTTACTAAACCTTGATAAATATTACAATAAATAGAAATGATTTCCATTTAATCTCTCCTTAAGCAGCACTAGCAGAGTGTCTGCTGTTCCCAGCTCCGCTCGGCCCGCCCGTGTTTCACAGCCCCACGATTGTGTCGGGGTGTGCTGAGACCCCCGACAGCAAAGCTCCGTCTGGAACCTGTGCGAGAGTTCCCAGCCGGGCTCCGGTGGGATTCATCCCGAGAACCGGCGGGACGCGGGATCGCAGCTGGGCTCTGATGGGGCCCATCCCGGGAGCCGGCGGGATGCGGGATGAGGCCAGGCACCGGTGGAGTTCATCCCGGGAACTGGCAGGGCCCATCCCGGGAGCCGCCGGGACGCGGGACCGCAGCCGGGCTCCGATGGGGCTCCAGCACCACCCAGCGCCCGCCGCGCCGCACGGACCCTCGGGGGCAAACCACGAGCGCCGCAGCCGCGGTCCGGCCGGGGCGGGCAAGGACGGAACATCCCCGGGACACCGGGCGGGGAACGGAGGGAACTAAACATCTCCAGGACACGGGGAAGGGGACGGAGCATCCCGGGGTCTCTGGCTCGGCGGGTTTGCCCGCTGGCGGACCCGCAGCCGTAGATGAGAGTGCGGGAGGCACCCGGGCTTCCCACCGTTCCCCCCCGGCTT
>VZRH01006931.1:1627-28834 GCA_013397555.1 Urocynchramus pylzowi | reverse complement strand
AAATCCGGGGTGCAGGGGGGGAGTGGGGTGGGGAAGGGCTTTGGGGTGCTGAGTGGGTGCTGCCGTCACGGAGGTGTTTAGCACCGACGGCCCCCAGGAGGGAGGGACCCCAGCGAGGCGTCCCCAGCTGCCTCCGATCCCACCGCCCTGCCTGAGGGCCTGGGCGAGGTTGGGCCCCAGATTTCGGGAGCTACCTGGCACCCACTGGCCCTGCCCTGGGGAGTGGCTGGTGATGCTGCGTGGGGCTGCTGGCGCGGTAGAGTGAGGGACAGGGGTGGGGTCCTCCCCCCTCTGCCACCAAAAGGGACACTGAGGGGGACAGGATGTTTGGAGGACAGGGTTAAGGACAGGGATGAGGCAGATGCAGCCTCCTGCCCCACCACACTGCTCTGCCCTGGAGGGAGCTCTCCAGCCTGATCCTGGCTCTGTGCACAGTGACGGGGGAGCTGGGAACAGCCACACCCCAGGGTGTCCCTTGGCCCTGAGAGCATCAGGTACGTGACAGCCCTGTCCTGGGGTGTCCCATCCTGCTGGGCTCCGGGAGCTCAGGGGGAAGGGGTGTCCCCCTGAGGGGGTCTCTAGCTCCACACTCAAGGGGCAGCTGCTGGCCATGTCCTCACTCCGGTCCCACCCACTGGTGCCAAGCCCAGTGTGGTCCTTGTCACTGCAGGTGGGCTCACTGGGGGAGCATCTCCCACCCGCAGCAAGGCACGGGGGGACTATCGCCTGTCCCTGGCTAGTGCCACATTGCAGAGGAGCTCCCGGACTCCAGGCTGGCAGGAGGGAAGGACGGACAGATGAGGGATGGACTGAGGGGAAGGAGGGCTGAGCGGGAAGGGGAGAAGCGCGTGGCGATGCTCCGTGCGAGGGAAGCGGGGCGGCTCGCCGTGACCGGGGGCCTCTGCTGCTCTGGCCCGTCCCACCAGGCAGGACACAGCGCTGGTCACGTGTAGTTTCTGGTTTATTCCTTGGGTTATATTTATATATGTATATAGGGGAGGGAGCCCTGGGTCCCCACGGCACCTGAGCCGCAGGCGGGGGGAGCGGCGAGGGGACCCCTTTGTCCCCAGCTCGTCCCAAAGCCTCGTGCCGGCAGGGCAGGGCTGGGGGGCTGTGGCTGGGCAGGGGCTGGGGGCCCGTCCCCGCCACACACCGGGGGATTGCACTGAGTACAGAGGGGCGGGGGGGCCTGCCTGCAGCCCCTTCCCCTCCAGCCCGGCGGGGCCGGGTGCTGAAGGTCACCTCTCTTTGGGTTGGGATGCAGGGGCGGGTGTGCAGAAGGGCTGGGGAGGGGGAAGGGGACAGAAAGCTGGGACACAGCCCCAGGGAGGGCAGAGGGAGGGAGAGCCCCGGACCCCAGGAGAGGCTGGCAGGGGCATGCGGGCGGGGGGGCAAGGGGACGGGACAGAACCGGGCTTTGAGTTCACCCGCCGTCGGATCCACGAAAGGGCTAAGATAGAAAAGAGAGAAGCTGTGAGCGGGGCCAAGAGCTGCCCCAGGGTGTCCCCGCGGCCCCCCATCACAGTGAGCTACGGCCGCGCCGTCCAGTCCGGGTAGAAAAGCGGAGGCTGCGGTCACAGCCGGGTCTGCGCCTCGGGGATGTAGATCTCGATGCTGTCCGCGCTCTCTGTGGCCGAGCTCTGGCGGAAGGAGGCGGCTCGCTTGGCTGCCAGGAGCCGCTTGCGGGCCTCCTGCCGCTGCCGGTCCACCGAGTCCAGGGAGCGCTCCTTCACCGGGTGCACCTTGGAGCGCGGCGGCTTCTTTGGTATCGGGGGAGGCACCTTCTTCTCCTCCTGCACAGACAACAGGGCTTCAGGCTGGGACCTCCCAGAAATGGGCGTCCGAGCGGGCTCAAGGCATGGTGAGAGGCTCCACAGATCCTCCCACAGGCTGCAAGGCAGGGCTGCACGTCCCTTTATCCATCCCGTGCCAGGACCCTGCCTGGCCCTTTGCTGGGATACATCAGGGGAGAACAGCCCTTCTCTAGCCTCACTTCTTCCCTGCTCTGTTTTTCAAGAGTTTGCTAAAAGCAGTCACCAGTGAGAGCCCAGCAGTGGTTTGGGTGCAGATGTGCTTGGGATGAGGAGAGAGGAAGAGGTGACAGGTACAACTGCCAGTGGCAGAGCCCTGCCCTTACCTTGGGCTCCATGATCTTCCACCCATTGGCCTTGAGCTGCTGGAGCTCCCCAAACTTCATGCTGACATCCTCAATGGAGAGCTGCAGGAGGTCCCAGAAGCCAGCCAGGTCTTGGAAGGTGGGCACAGGGAATGCGTTGGGATCCTGTGGGGACAGAGGGACAGAGTGCCATCCTCATCCATCAGTGGGATGTTGGCTCTGCTGGCCATGAGGCCATCCCAGCCCCCTGTGCTGGGGGATCTATGTCCAGCTCTCCTCCATGGTGGTCCACGGTCACTGGCTGAGTGTATGAGACTCCCCCTCCCCACCACAGCTGACCCCTGGCACGGCTGCCCACACTCACCATGTTCTGCTGGCAGAGGCGGTAGAACTGCTGCACCTTCTGGGACATGAGGAGCTGGGCACTGCCCACCGCGCTCCGGATCTTCTCCAGGACTGAGGGGGAGAGCGGACAGTCACAGGCAGCTCAGAGCCCTCCAACACATCGTGTCTCTCCTCTCCTTCATAGCCCCAGAGGGTTTCCCGGTGTTTCTTGCCCTCACCCAACCTCTTTAGCCTTGGCAGGGAAGATGCTCCGAGGTGGGAGCACTGCAGGACAACGACTGTGCGAAGATGCTCCGAGGTGGGAGCACTGCAGGACAATGACTGTGCCCCCCCAGCTCTGCAGGATCCCCAGCCCCTCTCTTTGCTGTGACACCCCACCAGACTCACTCTCCTCGGGCAGGTCATAGTCCTCCGCCTCCCTCTCCATCTGCTGGCACCAGCCCTCCATCTTCTCCACCTCTGCCTGCAGCAGTTTGATGAACCACTCCCCGTCGCGGTGGCACGGGGAGGCGCGGCCGGAGTCGGGGAGGCTGCGGGAGCCCCGCTCTATCCAGGCGTCCCGCCGGGGCACCTCCACCGTGTCGTACTGCAGCTGGTAATCCTCGCGGTACGCCCACTGCCCCTGCGTGTGCACCGTCTTGTACACGGCGTACTGCCGGCCCGACTCGGGCTCCGAGGAGTGCCGCTGGAAGGGCCGCCCGAACTGCAGGGCTTTGTCCTCGGTGGCCACGGCCAGGCCGGTGAAGCCCTCGAGCTCCAGGTCCGCCTGCACGCCCGCTGTCACGCTGTTGGAGCGCTTGAAGCGCGCTCGCCTGCGGAGACAGGGAGAGCGTGGGGACCCTCGCGGCCAGCAGGGATTGTCCCGTCCCCCCCGCCAGGTACCGCAGCGACAGGGTGAGGGACACCCACAGGTAGGGTGGGGCTGGGGATGCCGGGGTGGATCCCGGAGCATTCAGGGCCACAGGCGCAACCCTGAGCAGCTGCGATCTGCCAGTCCCTCATCTCCTCTGCTCTCAGCCTGTTTCCATGGCTACCAGCGCTGGACCGGGGATGGAGAGGAGCACCAGGCTGCATGGGCACAATGCCGGAGCTCCCCTCCCGCAGGCCATGCGGGTTCTGGCACACCTGGCATTCCAATCCCAGCCAAAATGTCATGGTTAGCTACAGAAATGCCCAAAGGTTCATCTGCCCTGGTGTGGGCTCAAAGCTAAGGGCTGAGACCAGCAGAGGAGACCCAGCACAAGGCAGGAAGAGGGCAGCCCCTTCCCTGGGCAGCACAGAGGACAAAGGAAAGGCCAAATCCTGCCCCAGGTGGGGGCAGCTAGGCTGCGATAGGGATGGTGCTGAGCTCTGGGGTTTCAGCCAGAGGGGAGAGGGAAAAGATGCTGTGGGATAGTGGTGGTGTGTAGAGCTCAGGAAGCCCCTGGGAACCCAATGCCTCAGTGCAGCGAGCGTGACAGGTCTCAACCCAGTCCAGCCATGTGGTACCTTTTGTCCTCCTCCACCTGCACCCCGATGGAGTGGAACTCCCTCTGGCTCCGGCTCTCCGTATCCGAGTCAGAGACGGCCTCAACCTGCCAAGGGGCAGAGGGAGAGCGCTGGAGGGCAGCCCCAAAACGCAGCGTGGTGGCTCAGCATGGCCCACACCACCCGGGCAGCCCGCAGGGAGGAGCAGAGCCCACCTGCACGCCGATGGAGGGACGCCACTTCCGCTGCCGAGCCAAGCTCCGCAGCTCCTCCCGGCCTGGGATGGCCTTGATGATGAGCGTGGAGGGCTTGGGAGCGGCGCGGGGCTGGACTGGGGGCAGGTCGAGGGCCACGGCCGTCACCTTGGAGCTCTCCAGGCTCTCGGCCGAGTTGCAGCGGGCCGCGGCATCCTTGGACCAGGCGGGGCTGCGGGCGACCTCGCTGGGCAGGTAGCTCTCGTGGGTGGACTCGGTGCTGCTCTGCGCCGTGACAGAGATGAGAGGTTTGGCTTTGGTTCCTGGAGGGATGGGAGGTGGAGCTTTTCTGTAACTGAAGGCTGTTGTGGGAGAGGCGCAGGATGAAAAGGCACGTGAAAACACAGACATTTGCTCATTTCCCGCCACGAACAGGGACCCCGGGGAATGCTGCCCATCTCCTCCCACAGCACGGGGATCATGGCCCCACAGGGTTTGCCTCTAAGCTGTGTTAGATATGGGCCAGATTTCAGAGGGGCTGTTTGACAAGTTTTTGGGATTGGAAAACACCCCAGACCCATACTGGCCACATTGCTGCAGCACCCAGCAAGGGGCAGAGATGGGGACAGAAGTGGAGGGAAGGAGGGCAAATGGGTGCTGGGGACACAGAGCAGCTCCCTGATTGGGATTGGGTGACAAGCAGGATGCTCACACCCTGTCCTGGGCACTGTAAGGGGTCAAGGGCCAGGAGGAGGGCAGCAGCAGCCCTTGGCAGGTGCCCAGGTGAGCAGACAGGAAGATGTGGGGTTCCCTCACGCGGCCAAGCCCTCGCCACCCCCCAGGACTCACAAGTGCTGGGCTTCAGGATGCTGCTGGTGATGGGCGGCCCAGGAGGGGCCGACATGGAGAAGAGTGAGAGACAGTCGTCGTCCTGGGAGCAGCCCGCCTGGATGGCCCGCAGGTAGCTGTGGCTCCGCATGCGGAAGCAGCCGGGCAGGTCCAGCGCCTCCACGGCCTGCGACTCCACCTCGCCGAAAACCGACTCGCAGACGGCCTCAAACTGGTGGTTGAGCTCGTCGTTGATCTGGGGAGAGCGGTGGGTGAGGCTGAGCCAGGGCAAGGGATGCTCAGAGCGACATCCACCACGTCCCTGCCCCAGCCCGCCCTGTGCCACAGAACGTACCTGGCCGGTGGTGAAGGAGCGCCCGTAGCTCTGTCCCCGCGGGAGCATTCGCGGTGGCGTGCAGCAGCTGGGACAGTTACAGATATATGAATCAGAATAGTGCCTACTTGCAAACCTAATGAGAGACAGTGGGAATAGAAGGGATCGCACCAAAAGCAACACATTCCAGCAGAGCATTCGGAAACGCAGCCGCAGCGATCCTCCCTCTGGCCACTGCTGCTGTCCCCACTCCTCACTGCCCCCAAAACTGTCACCTACTGGGACTGGAGCACATCTCAGTCATCCCCCTTTGAACATGCCTCTTCTCCCCACGGTCTGCATGTGGCTGCAGCAGCAGGTCCCCCCCGAAAGCCCAGCATAGCCATGTCTCCCCTGGTGCCCTGACACAGAGCAGGGACAGGGCTGGGTGCTGCTGCGCTGGGGAGCGTGGCTGTGAGCAGGGACAGTGCTGTGAGTGGGGACAATGTCGTGAGCAGGGACATGCCACTTGTCCTCCCAGGGAGCCCTGGCCCACAGCCCCACTGCTGCCTGCAGAGCTGGGACGGGGCTGGGAGGCAGCAGCCCTTACTTGGTCCTGGCCTGGTCGGCGCTGGAGGAGCGGCGGTAGCTGTCTCGCCGCGTGGCCGCCCTGGGCAACACTTTGGCGCTGATGTCCGAGTCGGCGCTGTCCTCGTCACCCATGGCCTTGATGTAGCTGCCGCTGCGCATCCGCCGGCACGGGATCTCCCCGTCCTTGCCCGCCGGGTACCCGCTCCACTCGTCCTGCGGCACCTGGAGCAGGAGGCAAGCGTGGGAGGATGCGGTGGCCAGAGTCCCACAGGTGGGATGCAGAGCCGAGCCATGTGCCAGCCCAAATCCAGCCCAAATCCAGCACGTGTGCCCGGCTCCCCTGTCCTCCCCATGCACCCCAGAGCTGCAGGGACAGACTCTGGGGGCTCTGACCCTTTTGGAAAGCCCCAAAATCCAGGAGAGAAGATCCCTCCTAACAGCCACAGCTCCCCATTCCCACAACGCGGGGCGGCGCAGCAGCTCCCACCTCACGGCCCCCCTGGCAGGAGCGTCTGGGCCAAATCCCACCCATGCCAGCGCAGCACCCGCCTGACGTATCGGGCACCAGTTCCACCACGTGCTGCTGACGCCAGCACCACCGGGTCCTTATAGGGCAGTGGCAGGGGAATGGTGTCCCCTGGGGCCCCTGGCCTGGGTGATGAGGCCAGCACCCTGCCCCAATGCCCCTGCTGCCAGCGGAGACAGGCCCTGGCCTCCCCCACTCCCGGCCAGTACGGCATTGCTGCTCCCTGTCTCCTTCCCCCAGGAAAGGGAGAGAAGAGTTAATTAGCTTTTAATTGGAAGGGGGGTGACCTAGAAGGGAGCCCGGTGATGAGGCAGGCAGTGGCACCCAGCCAGGCACATAGGCAGGATAAAAGCAGTGAGAAGGGAGCAGGCACAGGGCTGCTGGTGGCCCTGAGCTGACAGAGCTGGTCTGACCCCAAATGCAGCACAGGGCAGGAGGCAGCAGATGGGCTTCAAGGGGACATCGGGGACCGTCACAGGACCATGGGATGGGGCACAGGCGCTGGGGACACGGAGCAGAGCTGGAGCATCCCCACAGCACCCCAGGCTGCTGGATGGAGGGTCCCAGCCCTGGCTCACCCCACAGCACAGCCAGCCCCAGCCCCCTCACTCTGCCCAGCCCCTCACCTGCAGGTACTGGTACGCTCGGTCTTTGGCCTTTGCTTCCTGAAGCATCAAGGTCTTCTCGGTGCCGCCGGCGCTGGGATAGGCTTCACGGGCCTGGCTGACAGTCATGGTGTGCCAGGCACTCCTCTTGAGCGTCTGGCCGTCCAGAGACATGGACATGCCGGCACAGGCCAGGCATTTTCCTTCCCCGCCGCCCTTTAGACTCTTCAAGGTCAAGTCTCTGAAGGCACTTTCGGGAGCGTCCACGCAGTACTGGGTGCCCTGGTCGGCGGCGTGCCGGCCAGACACCATGTAGCTGCTGTCGCTGTCCAGGTTGTCGTCGGAGCTCCACCAGCCCAACATCTTGGACCGGTGCCGGGAGTCCACCTTACGGTCCTTGCTCTTGCTGCGCTTGCCGTGGCGGGACTGGTGGTGGTGGTGGTGATGGTGGTGGTGGTGGTGGTGGTGGTAGCCGTCCCCGCGGCCGTCCATCTTGGCGCCGTTGTAGTCCCGCTTGGCCGGCGCCTCCAGGGAGTGGGACTTGGCGAAGAGCTTCTGGACGGAGTGGACGAGGTGGCGGATGCGGCTGGGGCTCTCGCTGCGGGGCTCGGCGCCGCCGGCCCGGGGGTACTGCAGCGTGTGGAAGCCGTCGTGGTGCAGCGGCAGCTGCTTCTCGAACTGGTCCAGCAGCGTGGGGGGCAGGCGGTTGATCTTGCTGGCAGGGTGGGCGGTCGCCATGCATTCGTCGCAGGAGTCGTAGGGCTGCTGCGCGTGATGCATCCTCGGGAAGGTGCTGCTGGCGCTGGCGGAGGGCGGCTCGCTCAGGGGCCCGCCCGGGCACTCGCTGGCCGCGCCGGGGCTCTGCGCTGGGCAGTAGAGATGCTCCAGGGAACACGGCTCGCTGGGGCTGAGCAGGTACGGCGGCCGGCCCTCAGGGCCGTGCGGGATGTAGTCGGCGGGGTGCTCGCAGTCCTCTGGGATGCAGCGGCAGCGGTGGCCGGAGGAGGGCTGTGTCTGGCTACGCTCCCCATGGTAGCCCTTCATCATTTCAGCACCCACCCCATAGCCTCGGCATTTTGCCGGGATGCCCCTGCGGGCTCATCTGTGGGGACAGGGAAAAGAACAGTGTCAAGATCCGCTCTGCAACCCCACAACCAGCAGAACATTGGGGGCTACCTCGCAGGAACCAGCTGAGAACCTGGGAAGCTTAGAGGGCAAGATTCAGCCCTGGGCGAGGCCCTGTGAAGTGCCAGAATCCTGGCTTTCCACATGGTGACAGGAGCACAGTGCCCGGGCCAGGCACCTGGGGTTATCCCCAGTTCAGGTGCTCGGAGAGGGCAGTGGGAAGGAGAAGGTGCTGCCAGCAACGATGCAGGCAGCAGGGCCCGCAGACGGCGAGGGAGGACATGCTGCCATCAGCAGATCCTTGTTTTCTTCTCCAACACCAAATATTATGAAGTGTTTCTCCATTAGAAAGCGGCTCTGGCTGAGTTTTTCAGCCGTTGCGATTCACGGCGCCGCTAATGAGCTGCCGCGGGGCGCGGGGGGGCCACGCTCTGATGTCTCCATCCAGCCCCACATGGAGCTTTGCATGGAGACCCACGATCCAGGGCTCTCCGCCCTGCAAGCCCTCCGGATGGGGAGCCAGGAGCAGAGGTGGCTGTGCTGTGTGAGGGCAGCCCCAGGGCAAAGCAGAAGGATGGACGGTGTTGAGCCAGGCTGAGCCTGCACCAGCCAAGGCTGAGCTGTCTGCACCCATGGAGGTTTGTGTGCCTTGCAGTCCCTCAAAGGCTCTGTCTTTGGTTGGACTGTAAATGAGGAAATTACTTATTCTCCAGAGTATCTCGGCTAATTAACAGGCATCGTTAACGCTCTTGTTGTCATATTTGGGCAGGGTGCTGCGGGCAGCACATCTCCCAGACTGGCTGCAGGGAAAGGTGACTGTGGGACATTCCCTGTGGCACGTGGGGATTTGACCACGGAGACTGGAAACGAGGGACACTGGGAGGGCCAGGGCTGGTGAGAGGGGGTTGTGCCCCCGAGCAGCCCTGGAGGAGAGAGTGACCGGGGGTCCCCAAGGGGTGTGGGGGTGGGCAGCGATGGCGTTTTGGCCCTGAGCAGCAGACAGGGCCCTGGGAACACATCTGCCCTAAGCCACCACCACCTTCCTTCCCAGCTTTTTCGAGGCTGGATGGCTCCATCCTGCGCCACTCCCCACCCTCAGATCCCACTCCTGCTCTAACAAGGCTCCCTAATTGCTGAACGGAAGATGCAGCTGGTACAGATGATACCTCTTCCCTCCCGAGACAGCTGCTGCGAGGAGCAGGAGCGTGGGATGGAGCTGCCTCCCTGGCTTGGGATAGAGCAGCCGGATGGAAGGACAGACAGACAAACAGGCTCCCAGCCCAGCTCTGCCTCCGCGGGCTGAGCTATCATCTCCTGCTCGGGGAGGGAAGCTCTCAGCTGATCCAAATATTGCTGCCGCGGCGGCAAGAAGGAGTCAAAATATCTGCGGAGCCTGTCAGCACGAGCCCACCGGGCTTTTGTGCTCGGCAGGTGCAGGAATTCAACAAAGCCGGAACCGCAGGCGAGGCAGTGCCGCAGCTCCCCCGCACCTGTGGAGCGCCGGCAGCGGGTGGGGACATGCCGTGGTGGAGGATCCATGTCCCAGCTCACCAAGGTGACCCAGGCATCTACACCCTGCCCAGAGACCAGCCAGGCTCCCTGAGGGCAACCTCGGGATGGAGAAGGGGTCGGGAGAGACCCTGAGGGGCGCAGCAGAGGCAGCGCAGCGCAGGGTCCCCATGCCATGTGCCAGCAGGAATGGCCACGTGCAGAGGATGAGAGAGGCCACTGAGCCCACTCCTCTCCCCTGTCCCAGGAGGGCAGTGTGGGCAGGCTGGCACACGGGACTCGGGCAGCTGGCCAGAGCATGGCCCATGGGCATTTGGCCCAGAGCTGGAGCTGTGTCCCTCTAAAGGCCAATCCACTGAGCAGCCCTTGGGATGGAGGGATTTGTGCCACCAAAGCAGAGATTTAAGTCGGGGGGAAAAACCCAGCCCAGCTGAATTTTGTGCCATTTAACACCAGGGTAATTACCACCAGTGGGAACCTACCGCCCACACAATTATGTGCTAGGATAAACTGGAAGAGCATAATTACCATTACAAATAACTCACTCCTCGCCTTTATTGCATCCAGCGCCTGGAGAAACTCCCACCAGTGGCTCCCCATCACCACCTCCCCCTGATGTCTCTCCCCATTGCGAGGGTCAGCACAGGGAGGAGAGGGGCTCGTAGTCCCTGGTGCTCCAGGCCATCCTGAAATTCAGCCTCCTGCTTAATTTCCCATAGGAGCACTTGGCAGAGGCAGTTCCACTTCCCAGCAGCTGCCCCATGAGATCCCTGCCTTGGAGGCAGCACCATGCTGAGGCCCAGGGCTACAGGGATTCAGGCCAGACCCACCAGGAGCCTGAGCTTCCCTGGGATCCCATAGCACCCAGGATCCTCCCATCTTTGCTCCAGCTCCAGGAACACCAGCGGGGAAGCGAGAGGACATCAAAACCCCATCACAATGTCTGGGTGTGGCAAACCACCCTGACACAGGGCAAGACTGGATTTTCCAACACTTCCAGGTCTAACCCCAGGAGCTGGGGTTGATGGTCCTGCATTCAGGGGGTCCTGGCCTCCTACCCTTCCCCAGCAGCCCCACCACGGGCAGCCCATGCCGGGGTCCCAGTGAAGCCTGTTGGTGGCACTCACCGCCCGGCGCTCAGGGGGATGCTGTCCTCATGGCCTCACCAGCAGCAGCTGCTCCACGCTGGGAATCCCTGGGACAGCAGGCTCTGGGGGAGGAACAGGATGGGGATGAAGCCAGAGCAAGGGTGTTCCCCCCCAAAACCAGCCTGAGCCACCTCCCTGTGTATTTTTTATCAGCCTCCCCTGAGGCCGCCCCACACCAGCACAGCAACAGGGACAGCTCCGCACGGCCACAGCCACGTGTTTCACCCAGTTTAGCCCCAAAACCATCCCCAGTCCCATCCTGTTATGCAATTCCCTGCCAGCGGGTGCCAGAGCCGGCCCAGCGGCCACCTCGCCATCGACTTTCATTTGCTCGGGATCCGGCCGCTCGCTCCACAAAGCCCCCTCCCGCCACCCCGCCTTTCCAGCGTCACCAAAGGGACTTTTTTTCCAGCTTCCAGCCCGGGAGAGGTGCGAGCTCGGCCCGTTCTGCTCTGCAAATTAATGCGAGGTTCTGCCAGCTTGGGTCCTGCTGGGGACCTTTATGGCTCGGGATGAAAGCGGGAGAGAACAAACACGCGGCGTGAGCGCCGGCACCGCGCGCGAGCTGGAGCCGGGGAAAAAAACAAAATAAAGTGGTTTTCCCACTTAGGGGCTGAACAAATTTGATCTACGGCCGTCGGAAGAAAATAAATATGGAATACTGCCAGGTCGTTTCCACCGTGCTTTTAATCTATTTACTCTTTCCCCGCTCATTGTAAGCGAGAAGGATTGTGGAAAGCAAACATTTTATTTTATTACTAATTGCTCTGTTATTTTATGAGGCTGAATTAGTAAAATTTACTCAGTCTGGAGGAAAAAAAGAAGGGCTTAGTAAGAGATCACCTAATTTAGAAGAGAAACGGGAAAGGGAAAGGGGAAAGGTGAAGAAAGGGGAAGGGAATAGGAAAGGAAAGGGGGAAAAAAGAGGAAAAGGAAAGAGAAAAGGGGGAAGGAGAAAAAGGAAAAGGGAAAGAGGAGAAGGGAAAGAGGAAAACAGTGTGAGCAGGATGCAAAGATCACAGAAAATACACTGGCTGCAATCAGGAAATCAAAACCAATTACTGTTAATAAAAGAAAGCAGAGCAGCTGCAGGCAGGCACTGCCTGCAGAGGGCTGTGAGGGGCAGGATCCAACCGGGCACCGCTGGAAAAAACGGATGAGGCAAGATTTTTTAAAAGTCATGGAAGATGAACACAAGCTGAGGATTTGCAAATATGCGTGAAGTAGGAAGTGTTTACTGAGGCCACTGAGAAGGCCACAGAAGCCAGCACAGCTAGCTGGGACCCCAACAGGGCTGGGGGGCTCTAGCACCCTAAAAAATCTGGAGGACCCTCACACCCCAACATAACCAAGGGGCTCTGGCACCCCGAGGCTGGGGGCATCTCCCCTGGCTCAGCCCTGCCCTGACACATCCTTACTCCCCAGACATGGGCTCCTCCCAGGCACCAACCCCAAATCCACGGTGCCCCAGGGCTCCAGTCCAGCGCGGCTGCCCCGCTCCACGGCCAGGAGGCTGAGGACAGGCCGCTCAAGGGGCTGGGCACGTTATTAAGCACATGATTAATTTTGGCACCAGCCCCAGCTGCCTGACAGCTCCTTCTCCAGGGCTGGGAGAGCGAGCGCGAGAGGTGCTGCCTCTGCTGATGCAGCGGTTGGTGGGATGAAAAATCCTGCAATGCAGCACTGCTTCTTAATGAGCCATTTGTCTTTGAGTCTTCTTCACTCATTACCATGCCGGGAGAGGGATGGGAGTTGCCCCACGTCCCCATCTGAGCAATTACTCCTGGAGCAGAGCGAGGAAATACGGCCACGCCGCGCCCAGCTGCCAGGGATCCCGGCACGGCCGCCAGCGCTGGGACTTCCCGCCACAACACCACTGACTCTGCCTGCTGCCACCACGGGGGAAGAGGAACCCCCTCCCTGCACAGCACACACGGCCCAGGACCACCCACCCTGGCCCCAGACCTGATTCTCTGGGGGCAAGAGCTGTGCTGTTGTGCTGGGTGTGCAAAGGAGCTGGAGCATCCTGGAGCTGCCAAGACAAAGCCAGCGGAGAAAGGAGTCTGGCACGCCATCCCTGCAAAGCCCAAACCAGATCTTGGTGGAAGAGTCACATCTTCAAAAACCCTTTAGGATGGGGAACACCTGGGCCTGGCAGCCAGATGACAGGAAGCTGTCTGAGAAGGAAAGAGGTGGCACAGGAATGGGCCATGGCAGCATCCCTGTGTAGGTGCAGGCAGAGGAAGGGCTGGCAGGGGTGAGAAGCCAGCAGCCCCATGGCACAGGCACCTCCAGCCCCCTCAGCCCTGCAGCAATGCTCATCCTGCCCACGGGAGCCAGGACATGGCACACAGGGCATCGACTGCCAGAGGTGGGACCCCACAGCCAGAGGGTCAGGAGTGCAGCCAACTGAGTTGTGGGACCACCGTGGAGGAACCCCCAGGCCAGGCAGGGCTGCAGGGACCCCAGCCCATGCCAGCTGGCACAGGATTGTGGGCACTGAGGCGCACGGATGAGCACCCATCAGCGGTGATGCCCACGGACAGCTCCCCTGCCATGGACACGCTCGACATCTGCCCGCACTGCCTGGGGCCAGCGGCAGCCAGCATGCTCCTCCAGTGCCTCCAGGGCTTGGTGGGAAAGGGGGACATGCAGGTGACACCGGGGGGAGGCCACAGCCTGTGTTCACCTGCAGTGAAGGGAAGGGTCACGCAGGGACATCCCCCTGTGCTGTGCTTGCTCTGGGGGCTCTGCCCACGTTCCCATGGGCACTTCACTCCAGACACCATCACCCCAGCATCTCCCAGGATCTGTTAGATCTGCCTGTGCCAGAGGCACTGGGGGCCATGGCAGCCCCCTCAGGCCCTGTGGCTGTGCCAGGGGCTCCAGCTGGCAGTGGAGCTGGATGAACCCCATTTCCCCATCACCCCCATTTTTCCCTCCCACCCACATGGAGCCACCAGCTTGGCCACGCTGCCAAGGCTTAAAGAGCCACTTACTCCCCAGCCATGCCGTGTGATGACTTAAGCCAGGGATCACTCCAAAGCCTCTTTGGTCAGCTTGGGGCAGCACAGCCTTAGCACTGAGCCTGGCAGCAGTGACAACTCTGGCCATCTCCTGCCGATTTCCTCCAAGCCCCTGGGCAGGCTGCCCCTTCCATCCCCAGCTGCACTCCCACTGAGCCCCCAGCAGGCTGGCACTGCCATCCCTGCTCTGCTCCTGCCAGGTGCTTGGCTGAGCCGGGGCTCTCACCTGTCACCAGCGCTGCTCCTCATCCTGCTGTCCCCAGCACGTGGCACTCTCCACTCCGACCCCAAATAACACCAATCCCAACCAGTTCCCTTCACGGCACCAGCCCCTCCCACGGGCCCGCAGGGGCCGGAGTTTCCAGGAACGGCGAGGAAGCAGAGCCCCGGTCCCTGAGCCAGCAGGGATGCTCCGGGCCATCACATCCCATTCCCAGGCTGCATCCCCTGGGGCCAGGGCTGGGATGAGCACAGCGAGCCCGAGGCATGGCACAGCCCAGCTTGCCAGCAGAGGACCCAAACTGCCGCTTTAATGGATGGGCTTAATTTGCAAAGCTGATGAAAACCTAAATATTTAAATACATAATTCTGCACAATGCTCTTAGCGCGGGGACAGAGCATGGGGAGGGGGGGCATGGCTGGTGAGTGAGGACACGGTCGGCATGGGGGATGCTCTGGTGGGACCACCAGGATCACCTGGGCCAAGAGCACCTCCATCACAATTTGGGGACCATGCACACCCTTGTCCCCAAAGCCAGCAGCACCTGCAGAATGGGTGCCATGGGGAGCTCTGCTCGACAGGAGACCTGCTCGACCACCCAGAAGCATCCCAGAGAGAAATGTGGGGAAAAGGAAGCGTGGTCCAAGCCAGGGAGCTGTGAAGGGCAGCGGGACGAGCCCCCATGGAGATTACACCACTGATATTCCTGCTACAACAGCTTAGAGATAAAAGAGATTTGCAGGATTTACCAGCAATACAAATTGAATATTTAATTTTAGCTGCAGGGGAGGAGCGGGGGCTCTTCCCAGGGGTGCACGGAGGTGTGCAGGTGGTGGGCCTGGAGAGATGTTTCCAGCTCTTGGGAGAAAACTGGTGTTGGGCCATCCCCACAGCCAGAGGGGCTGGGCTTTGTCACAGCAGTGGGACTGGGCACCCTCTGCCCAACCTGCCCCTAATCCCACCAGCCACTCACAGGCTGCCAACGGCACGGCACAGCCTCTGCCAGCACGTGGAGCTCCTGTGGGATCATCCTCGGATGAACCTTGTGGGTGGGCCCAGCACCAGCTCTGGGGGTGCTCAGGAGGGGGCCTGACCTCACACGCTGCCCCTGGGCCAGCCCTGAGCCAGCACGTGGCTGCTTCCCTGTGCTCCCCTCTGCCCTGACCAGGATGTACCCAACGAGGCTGTGCCTGGCTGAGGATGTCCCTGGATGAGGCCATTTGCCACCCAGGGCAAGGACTCTGCAGGGAATGGGGCTGGAGGCAGCAGGGAGGGAGGCAGATCTGAGTATCCTGTGGGATGGGGTGGAGAAACCCCCAAGAGGACCCAGCCACGCTCTACCAAGCCAGAGCAAGGGCAGAGGACAGGCAGCAACAGCCCCTGCCAGCTGTGAGAATGGGCTGCTGGCTGTCCCCAAGGCCAGCACAGGGTCCCCATGGTGCCACCAAGCCAGGTGCCCACCCTGGCTCAGCACTCTGTGGCCGGTGTGCCGAGCTGGCGCGGGTGCCAGCGCAGGGCGGGCTGGGGGAGGACGGCAGAAGATGAATGAGGGAGTCGGGAGGCTAATGGCATTGTCTGGAAAGTAGGTCGTGTGCTGAGCAAAAAGATATTTATATCAAAGCTCGTTCCCCCGCAGAAGCTCCCGAGCCGGGTACAGGCGGCACCACGAGCCCATGGTCGCTGCTCTGCACCCCCGTGACACCCGTGTGGCACTCTCGTGGCTCTCCACACCCCCACAGCACCCCCTGCCCAGCTCCATGCCCAGCTCTGCCACCCTGGGCCCTGCCAGCCCCGGGGCTGCCCTGCTCAGGGGTGGCAGTGCCGGAGGTGAAGTCATCCCGATGGAAAGGGAGCCACGGCAGCTTTGCCTTTTTCTGGGCACTGAATGGCACCGAGTTATTTTTATTTTAATGCAACCTTTGCCAAGGTGTGATACTGCCCTGGACGCTCCTCAGATGGCCACAGCCAGCCCAGGATGGCCACGGAAGGTCCTGCCCAGCCCAGCCTCAGGCCAGCTGCACCACCCTGGCTTCTCCCAGCACCCAGCTCTGGCAATGCTCCTCACATCCTTCATCACCCCTGACCCGAGCTGGGCCAAGTCTCAGCCTTGTTGCAAAGCTCAGTCACCTCCTTTCCTGCTGGGAGGAGACCTGTGCCCCAAGATCCCTCCCTCACACCTCCAGCCTTCCCAGAAAAGCCAAGAAATCATCCCAGAGAGCCTGGATGGAGTCAAGTGGTTTTGCCCCCTCTGGCCATGCTGCCCCAGCTGTGGACATGACCCACATGGGGCCGTCCAGCCCTGCTCTCCTGGGCCCATCCCCATCCCACACCTGGCAGCCTGAGATCAGCACGGGAGCAGGTTCATTTCCCATAATAGCTGTGTCGGCTGAATTTACAGCCTCGCTCCAAGTTATTAATAATAATGGCCTCACTCTTAAGTAGGGCTTTTCATCTGCCTCAGAGCCCTTTCCAGAGGACGTCTGCAGCATTATCACCATTTTATTCTCGTTTCAGTGGGCACAAGAGCGAGATGGAGAAGGGGCAGCTGATCCGTGGTGTGGCGTGCACGGTCCCATGGGGAGCCCGGCCACGAAACCCCCGGGGAGGCTGGAATGCCGAGGGCCTGTCGGGATGCAGCCACAGCACCGAGCTCCTGCCAGCCGTGCCGTGGTGATTTACACCAGCAGCGAGCCCGGGCCCTGCCGCACGGATAAATCCACTTCAGGCAGCAATAAACCAGCGTCACCACATCGGTAATCCGCAGCGCTGCCACCGCCGTGAGGAATCCAGGGGCAACGCACATGTGCCGATAAATCCCGGACTTGTCTCAGCAGGGAGGTCCCTGGGGTGGAAATCCCCGGTGGAGCCGTGGCCGGAGGGGTGGGTGCAACCAGGCTCTCATGGGAGACCCTGGGGATGGATCCAGCGCGTGGGACTTGCAGCGGCCACGTGGGACCGGGGACATCCCCGAAACGCCCCCCCCCCGTGTCCCCTCGTGATGCCCACCCACCCCGGGCAGCCCCGGTGTCTCCCCGCCGTGCACCACAGCAGGGCTCGATGGGCAGATTTATTCCCCTGTAAGAGAGCTTTGATCTGAAGTTATTTTTTGTTTACTAGCAACAAGGTATTGTAAATACATCTTTGCCGATAATTATAGAGTCTGGGCGCACACCTTAATCTCCATAAAATATCAGATGCTACAATTTGCCTGATTTAATGAGATTGGAGGCTGATAAGCCGCTGAGCTAAGCTGTAAACTTTGGGGGGGAGGAGGGAAATGATTGCAAATGTGCTAAACCGCCTTCGTCCTCCTCCTCCTCCTGCTGCTGCCACGTGCCCAGCCCGGGAGCGTGTGCCCAGCCCCGTAGCCCCCTGCCCAGCTCCCGGGGTGTGCCCGGGCTGCGCCGCAGCAGCTTCACGCAGGGATGGGCATTTAGGGCAAACGGAGCTTTTTATACAATTTACCTCATTAAAACTCCAAGAGTGAGCGCGGCACCGGGCTGTGGCCAGGGGCTCTGCCTCGGCACACTCTGTTCCCCGTGGGCCCCGTGCCTTGCCAGGGGGGAGCCAGCACAGCCCCAGTGCCAGGCAGGGTCCATGTGCCAGCCCAGGTGTGAGGACAGGGTCCCCAGGGGGCATGGGGACACGGCTGGGCTGCACGGACAGGTCAGGATGGACACGTGTCCATCTGTGTCCATGTGGGTCTGGGTGTGTCCAGGTGTGTCCAGGCATGCACAGCTCTACCTGGCACCACTGCCCATGCCAAGGGCAAGCTGGACTGAGGGCCACCCAAGGCCACCCTCCCTCACGTGTACAGCCATGCCCTCGCCACGTCCCTCCACAGACACGGGGGTTTGTGCAGTCCCAGGTGCCCGGGGTGGGGATCCCCTCCTGCAGGGATGGGGGGGCCCTGCCTGGAAAGCAGGAGGCTCCTCCTGGTAACGAGCAGCCCCGTTTCCACAGCAACCTTAAAGGCCCACAGGTGCTGCCTCACCAGCGGACCGGCTGTGGCATTTCTGGGGGACACCCAGCCCGTCCCTCTGCTCAGCACCCTGGCCTCAAACAACAGCACCCCATCCCCCCAGCAGCAGCCCCCAGCCCATCTCCTCCAGGTGCCACCTGGGCTCACCCACAGCCCCCTCCCTGTACTGAGACACCCAAAGGGTGCAGGCCCCCTGCAGCAAGAGAGATGGGACCCCCCCAAAATACCCCTGTGCCCACCCCAACATCATGAGGAGCTGGTGCTGACCTACAAATGTCAGGCTGACAGGTTAATTACTTTCCCTCTTCCTCGGGCCGTTATCAGATGGAATCAGACGTCACCTGGGACTGTTAATTGGGCTAATTATTCCAGTTTCAGATTTTAAATAATTAGTTACTGTTGACTTCAGCCTGACTTCCGCAATTTTCTATAAAAAGGTCAAATGGTTCTTGGATCCCAAACCCCAAGAGATGGGGTGGAAGGGCTGCAGCAGAGGCCAAGCACACCGAGACCCCTGAGCTGGCTGGGGACACTGGGGACAGCGTGGTTCCCACCAGTGCCTTGTGCTCATCCTGGAGCTGGCAGAAGAGGGACATCATCTGCCTCAATGGCAACAGAGGGAAACCGGGAGAGGGAGGGGGGTGTGGAAGCACAGGGTGAAGGGTGGGGGGTGGGAGGGAGCCCCCTCCTCCCTCCCTCCCCCAGCATGGTGACAACTGCCCCAGGCTGAGCTCTCTGCCCAGGCTGAGCCACAGGAACCCCCCCAGCAGAGCCCAGGTCCCACTGGGCACCTCATCCCTCCTGGTTTGACTCCCCAGAGCTGAAATCTCAGCCCGGGGTTTTCAGGAGCTGTGATTTTCCCACAGCATTCCCCTGTGGACTCTGGGCAGTGGGCACACGGGCAGCACTTGCCCTGCAAAGGGTGATGGTGGCCAAAGCAATACCTGGTGCCCACGGGCTCCCTGCAGGGACTACCTGTCACCTGCCCAGGGCATTGCAGAGAGGGACACGCTGGGCAGAGGGACAAGGAGAACCAGCTCATCCCCAGGCTCATTCCCTCAGGAACACCACGCTTTCTCCCAGCCTCATCCCCGCTATTAATAGCCTTCACTAGCCTCCTCGGGAGCCATTTGCATATTTGATTGCAACTCCGGGGCGGGGCAGGGCCCTTCAATCAGCCGCTCCCGCAGTCTCATTTGCATGGGTTGACATTTTGTTCTGGGAGCAGTGACACCGGCACTGCGGTTGGGGACACGGTTCTGGGGGGCCGAGGTGAGCACAGTGTCACCAACCAGCAGCGCTGCCCCAGGCACTTCACATCAGCCAGCCTGCGCCTGCCCGGGAGCCCCAAGCAGGGCCGGCAGCCCCTCCCGGGCTGTCCCAAACCCGTCAGGGAGCGATGGAGCCTTGGTGGCCCATGTCCCCACATGCCCTGCCCCGCTCTCCAGCCCGACTCACAACAGCCCGTCCCTGTCCGACCTGTCCGGCGGGACGATCAGAAGCGCCCGTGGAGGGAAGGCTGTGCCCAGCCCGGCGGGCAGGGTGTGGGCAGACGGGCACACCGGAGGGGTGAGGGCACACAGCTCTGCGTGGTTTCCCGTCCCACCAACCCTGTCTGGAGCTGCCGCACATCAAAGGTCAGGGGCAGGGCGGGACGTCCCCAGGGAAGCGGGGGGACCCCGAGCCCCAGGTGGGCACCCCCGGGGGGAGCGAGGGTCGGGACCCGCCGCCGGTTCGTCCGGCAGCTCGGACTCGCAGCGTGGGGAGGGCGGCGGGGGATCAGCACCGCGGACAGCGCCGCCACCATGGCCAGCGCCACCACGGCCAGCGCCACCACCGCCGCCACCGTGGCCACCACTGTCACTATGGCCACCACTGCCATTGCCGTGGCACCACCGCCACCATGGCCGCCACTAGAAACTCCCACCACGATAAACTCCCACCACGAGCATCACTGCCACAGCCACTACAGCCACCACTGTCACCACAGCCACCACTGCCAACACTGTCACCACAGCCACCACAGCCACCACTGCCACCACGGCCACCACTACCACCAGTGTCACCACAGTGCCCAACAACACGTGCCACTGGCGGCCGTCCTGCGGCCCCGCCACCCGCCCCTGTGCAGCCCCAGGCCAGGGATGTGCCAGACAGCGGCAGGAGGAGCAGGGCGGCTCCAGGCCCCGGGCAGACACAGCCAGGAGCTGTGTCCCAGGACGCCCTCGCTTCCCCCCGGCTCTTGGCATCACTTGGCAGGAAAAAACAAGCCAGGGTGAGGCGTGGGATCGAGCCTCAGGATGACAGGGATCGGGAGAGGGCTCTGCTGCTTCCCTCCCTCCTGCCTCAGTTTCCCCTCCAAGAAAACACAGCAGAGATAGAGGTTTGTGCCACGGACAGGCAGGGTGATGGGGGAATCCACGGAGAGGTAGAGAGGGACCCAACTGCCACTGTGACTGTGCCAAGGAGCGAACTGAAGACAGGCAGGGCTCGAAGCACAGATGTCGGCACCGGCTGTGCCGCTCCCCGGCAGCGGGGCCGTCTGGCAGGCAGAGCTGGGGCTCCCAGCTCCATCCACAGACCGACACACAGACACACAGACACACAGACACACAGACACACAGAGGGGACCCTGTCCCTCACCTACACAGAGGTGCAGCCCTCCCCTGCTCCCCACACCCCCNCGGCCAGACGGACACACAGCCCCACACAGTGATGGATGGACGGACACCCGGCACGGCCAGACGGACACACAGCCCCACACAGTGATGGATGGACGGACACCCGGCACGGCCAGACGGACACACAGCCCCACACAGTGATGGATGGACGGACACCCGGCACGGCCAGACGGACACACAGCCCCACACAGTGATGGATGGACGGACACCCGGCACGGCCAGACGGACACACAGCCCCACACAGTGATGGATGGACGGACACCCGGCACGGCCAGACGGACACACAGCCCCACACAGTGATGGATGGACGGACACCCGGCACGGCCAGACGGACACACAGCCCCACACAGTGATGGATGGACGGACACCCGGCACGGCCAGACGGACACACAGCCCCACACAGTGATGGATGGACGGACACCCGGCACGGCCAGACGGACACACAGCCCCACACAGTGATGGATGGACGGACACCCGGCACGGCCAGACGGACACACAGCCCCACACAGTGATGGATGGACGGACACCCGGCACGGCCAGACGGACACACAGCCCCACACAGTGATGGATGGACGGACACCCGGCACGGCCAGACGGACACACAGCCCCACACAGTGATGGATGGACGGACACCCGGCACGGCCAGACGGACACACAGCCCCACACAGTGATGGATGGACGGACACCCGGCACGGCCAGACGGACACACAGCCCCACACAGTGATGGATGGACGGACACCCGGCACGGCCAGACGGACACACAGCCCCACACAGTGATGGATGGACGGACACCCGGCACGGCCAGACGGACACACAGCCCCACACAGTGATGGATGGACGGACACCCGGCACGGCCAGACGGACACACAGCCCCACACAGTGATGGATGGACGGACACCCGGCACGGCCAGACGGACACACAGCCCCACACAGTGATGGATGGACGGACACCCGGCACGGCCAGACGGACACACAGCCCCACACAGTGATGGATGGACGGACACCCGGCACGGCCAGACGGACACACAGCCCCACACAGTGATGGATGGACGGACACCCGGCACGGCCAGACGGACACACAGCCCCACACAGTGATGGATGGACGGACACCCGGCACGGCCAGACGGACACACAGCCCCACACAGTGATGGATGGACGGACACCCGGCACGGCCAGACGGACACACAGCCCCACACAGTGATGGATGGACGGACACCCGGCACGGCCAGACGGACACACAGCCCCACACAGTGATGGATGGACGGACACCCGGCACGGCCAGACGGACACACAGCCCCACACAGTGATGGATGGACGGACACCCGGCACGGCCAGACGGACACACAGCCCCACACAGTGATGGATGGACGGACACCCGGCACGGCCAGACGGACACACAGCCCCACACAGTGATGGATGGACGGACACCCGGCACGGCCAGACGGACACACAGCCCCACACAGTGATGGACAGACAGACACAGGGCCCTGGGTCCCACACACTGATGGACGGACAGACACAGAGCCCTGCACACACAGACAGACACACAGCCCCACACATTGATGGACAGACTCAGCCCTGCACACACAGACAGATGGACACACAGCCCCACACTGATAGACAGACAGACACAGGGCCCTGAGTCCCAGGGCCCTGAGTACCAACACACTGATGGACAGACAGACACAGGACCCTGCACACCCAGACGGACACACAGCCACACACTGATGGGCCCTGCACACACTGATGGACACACAGCCCCCAACACTGATGGACAGACACAGGGCCCTGAGTCCCAGGGCCCTGAGTACCAACACACTGATGGACAGACAGACACAGGACCCTGCACACCCAGACGGACACACAGCCACACACTGATGGGCCCTGCACACACTGATGGACACACAGCCCCCAACACTGATGGACAGACACAGGGCCCTGAGTCCCAGGGCCCTGAGTACCAACACACAGATGGACAGACAGACACAGAGCCCTGACACACAGACAGACACACAGCCCCACACACAGATGGACAGACAGACACAGAGCCCTGACACACAGACGGACACACAGCCCCACACACAGATGGACAGACAGACACAGAGCCCTGACACACAGACGGACACACAGCCCCACACACTGATGGACAGACAGACACAGGGCCCCGCACACACAGATGGACACTCGGCAGTTGTGCATCACTGCACCTGGACTACACGGCCACGTGCACCTGGCTGCTCCCACTCACAGCGTCCCACCTGCCCCACCCCCACCCACTCCTGTGCACCCCACAGGCACCTGAGTGCTGCCCTCGCCCCCAGCAGCTCCCCACACACACCTGCTGTAGGGGAACCCCGTGGTTCCCTTACCATGGGGCTGTCCCCAGTGTGTCCCCACCCAGAGAGGGCCCAGGGAGCCTGAGGCAGGTGGGTGTCATGACACAAAACATGAAACCTGAGGCCGTCCCTCAGCTCAACTGCACAGGTGGCACCAGCCTGGGGTGAATCAACCCCCACAGGGTCTCACCTCAGCCCCACATCTGGGGACACCAACCACAGCAGGGACAGCCACTTCCAAGGCATACAGTGTTTCCCCAGTACCAACCAGTTCACCATTCCCAAACAAGTGTCCCAGCACCTGCTGTGCCACCACAGCATCTGCATCCCTTTGGGAAGATGATGGGTTCCCCAAGAATGGGAAATCAGCAGGTCCTGTCACAACGGGACTCAACACCTTCAGCTTTTGTAGTCCTCTCAGTCCAACACAGCACCCCCACATGCCCACAGACAGGCTGTTCTCCCCCTTCCCTCTGCCCACAAAAACTTCAGCTGATTCCCAGCCCAAACAGCTCCTGATCCTCCTGCAGGAGAGGGCAGCGAGGCCCCATCACCACCCACTGCCCGGAGCTGCCAATTTAAGGCCAACCAGACTCCTGGTGAAACACTGAGCTCTGGCAACCACGCCGCAAACATCTGCTCTTCCAACGGCATCGTGATTCACGGCTATTAATTGGGCCATGGCAGCGCTGGGAACTGTTTGCATCCCCTGGCTTTGCTCAGAGCCACAACTCGCTGCCGACAAGCTCTGGGTGCCAGAGGCAGAGCCAAACCTGGCACGGCACCGGCCGCAGTGGAGCCACACCGGGCCCGGCCGCGGGGCACGGTGCCCACTCCCACAGCGGCTGCACGGACACCCGGGAGCGACGCAGAGTGAACCCCGGTGCTTGGCAGAGCCACAGTGCCCGCCGGAGCCAGGGCAGCGGGCAGGCTGCCTCTCTGACGGGGTGGGTTGGCAGGTGCTGGGGTGCTCTTCAAGTTGTTGTCACCAAACATCAGCGTTTTTGCACGGGGTGTCCCAGCTGCCGAGCCACTCGCTCCCAGGGGTGATGGCTGCAAGGGGAGCCACGTAGCAGACCCTGCTCGGGCAGCACCTAACAAAGGCTGTGGGGAGCCTCCAACAACAGCCAAGAGGAATCTGAATTCAGAAGCTGATTAGAAACCATGTCATGGCTTCTTCCTGCTCCAGCATTTGGGGAGGAGTGAGCTGGGGGGCGACGTGGAAAATCTAATTAAGATTGAGGGCAGGTTGCAGAGGCACTGACACAGGCGCTGCAGGAGCACAGCTGCTCGTGGGAGGGGGACACCAGGTGCTGCAGCACCCCTGGCCCTGCAGAAATGGGGAAGGGACAAATTCATTCTCCTCAATCTGATGGGCACTTGCTCCACTGCCACGTGCTGCAGCGGCTGACAGAGAGCAGCCTGGCCTCCCCACAGCTCAGCTTGTGGACCTGTGGTGGCCAGACCATCTCTGTCCTCTGCTAGTGACACTGTATAGCCTTGGGAATGAGCTGCTGAGCAGGACAGGGCAAGCAGAAGGGGCTCAATCCTGCCTGGTTTGGAGGAGGTGAGTGTGGAGTGCTGAGCTGTCTGTTCTATCCATGGCTTTCCAGGTGGCCCCCCTGTGTGCTGCTCATAGAGGGACCAGGCATGGCAGGGCCATTGAGATGGCCACGATCTGAAGGCCACTTTATCAGAGCAGGCTTTACACCTGGTTCTGGGGATGGCAAAGCCCAGAGGCCAGGCTTTGGGGCACTACACAGGGTCTGCAGCACCGGGCACCACTCTCCACATCCCCCTCCCCTTGCCCTCCGCAGCACCTGCCGTGCCCTGTGCCACCTGCATCACAGGGACGTCCTCCCACTGCCACCCCACAGCCGGGAGAGTCCCCCGGGGCACGAGGAGCTGCCACCCCACGGCCGGGGCGTCCCTCGGGGCACGTCCAGCCGCAGCCCCCGGTCCCCGCCCGCCCCGCGAGTCCCCCTCTGCTGGCACGTCTCGCCTGCTATTCTTAGCTCTCCAGCGCTGCGCTCTCCCGGCGATGGCACCGTATATTACTATTATTGCTGGCTGCCAACGTCTTGAAGCAGGCAGCCAGGATCGTGATGGGGCTTCCACACCCCTGGTGACCTGTCATTCGGTCCCTGCTGGGCTCTGGTCTTCAACAGGCTATTTCAGGAAATCCAATTTGATGGCCAGAAGGAGCGCAAGCCACACATTCAGCCCCTGCGCTGGATCCAGGCTCCTCCTGTTTCTGCTCAGATCCAGATTTTAGCTTCGCCCGTGTTGGCAATAAGGGCCAAGAGTCACCTTTGGCTCCAGATCCAAATTTCTGGCTGGGTGGGATCCAGGGTTTCGGCTCAGCTTGCTGGAGAGATGCGAGCGTCTGCAAAACCTGGAGCTGGAGCCCCAGCCCCCACCGCAGCAGCTCCACCTGGGCATGAGACCCCAGCACGGGGCCTGATCCTGCCTTTGAGGGTGGGTAGAGCTGGGGAGACCCACACCAGCACAGCCACCAGCCCCCCACACAGGCTCAGAGTCCCACAGCTCCTGGCACTGCTCTGCCTCTGAGCTGCTGATGGGGAGGCTGAAGGAAGGGCCCCCCAAACACCCCCAGCCTGGGCTTCCCAACACCTTCCACTCCCCTCGTGCCTTGCCTAAGCTGCTGGGAGCCAGGCCCAGCAGGAGGACTGAGAGGGCTGGGGGCTGCTCCTCCAAGCCCACGTGGCACAAGCCTTGGCACTCAGGAGGGAGATTTGGGCACCAAGCTCAGCACCATCTCTTGAAGGGGGGACACCACGGTTTTGTCACCCCATTCCCTGGAGCAGGGTTGCGTGGAGCTGGTCCTGGTGCCCTGGCTCAGTGGGGTAACAACACTCAGAGCAGCCCCAGACTTGACTCACACCACCAGCTCCCCACGTCAGTGCTCCCACAGCCACACAGCCAAAAGGGGCCCCTCCAGGCTCGGCTGTTCCACGGTCACTTTGATGGCTATTTTTGCATTCCCAGCCCTGCCGGCGCTGTAATAATGCTTGAAAGGGCTGACATGCTCCTTGCAGCCATGCCCATCTCCCAGTGGCCTTCCTCCTGCTCCATCCCTGCACAGACAGAGTCCTCAAGGGCTGGGAGCCATGGATGCATTCGGGGGAGCAGCGGGAGCACGGGGGTGAGAAACTGAGAAAGACCAAAAATTACATCCATTTCCTAAAGGAGAATCTGTACTGCTGACAGATCCTGCTCCAATTTACACCAAGGAAGGCTGCCTGCTCCCAGCCTGGATTCCCACGGGGATAACCAACACCCACCAGCCAGGCTTTGTCCCCCCTTCCTGGCCAGGGGACAGGCAGGGATCGGCTGTGGGCAGCGCAGCCCTGGACCCCGCGAGGGAGGTGACATGCGGGGCTGGATGTCACAGGATGGAGAGAGACCAGCGGTCCCAGCACCAACTTGCTCTGCAGGTTTGGCACAGGATGGAGGGACCAGACCGACTCCTCCAAGAAAACCCAACAGTCTGGAGGAAGGAAGGCAGCAGCAAGAGGGAGCACCCAGACAGGGGGCCCCGAAGCTCTGCTTGCCTGCCGGGCTGGCTTGGACCATGGCGCCTGGATGCACAGCTCAGCTGGCTCCCCACACCAGCTCCCGGCACCCGGGCGGGCATGGTCCTCGCCGCCCCCCCGGCAGGATGGGGAGGGGGAACCCACTGGGTGGGGAGGGGTCCTGGGCCTGCCCCGAGCCCTCCGCAGCGGGAGAACGCAGGATGGCTGGCGTCGCCATCCAGGGGAGGCTGGAGGGGCTGCGGGCTGTGCCTCCCTCCCCAGTGCCTCGGGCAGCAGGAGATGGGGATGCCCGCTGGCACCCCTTCTCTCCCACCCACCGGGGAATCCTGGCGGAGCTGAGCGCCATGGTGCCGGTGAGACGCCCCCGACCATCCCCGGGCTCCCTCCTCCACCATCTCCCCGGTTCACCCCCCGCCACCCGCTCGGCGGGGCTGGATGGGTCCGCAGGTGACACGTCCCGTTCCCGCGGGGCCGGTTCCGCACGGCTCCGGTGCTTCGTTGGTGAGAGCCCCCCTCCGCACTGAGCACCGCGGACCCCCGGGACCGCTTCCCCCACCCCCCCGCTGGGCACCGCGGACCTCGGGGACGGCGCCCGCTCTGCGCTGGGCACCGCGGTACCCCCGGCACCGGGGCCGCCC
>VZRH01006930.1:180975-224926 GCA_013397555.1 Urocynchramus pylzowi | reverse complement strand
AGAGGAGAGGAGAGGAGAGCTTTGTCACAGCCATGGAAGCAGCTGTCAAGGAGGAAGGAGGGAAAAGAAGCCCTCAAAATGCCCCCAGCAGTAAGTCACTCTTGCATTGCAGACAGAGACTTCAGGCTTTGTCCTGTGTTCAGACGTGGAGAGAACAGCAGGGAGGTGCATTTGTCTCTCTTCTTCAGTGGTCCTTATCAGGAAAAGACTCCTCCAGGGAATGTGAATTCCCTGCAGGTTCATTTTCCATCTTTTTTAGACTAAAGTTTAAAGAACCCTGCATTTTTAGCAACACATGTCACCTATTCTTATGAAATAGAATTAACACTAAATGGTATTTTAAAATTTGTTAGATACGTAGAACTATGAATGCTAGTATGACAATATTCAGAAAGCAGGAAATCCCAAAATTAGTATTTCCACTCTGAACTTCCAGGGTTAAACTTTGAAGAAAATACAGTTTGTGAACTCATACAGAAGTCAGAATTCCAGAAGCCATTTAAGGAGGTGGTGGTTCTCATCTGCTGGGTTTCTCCCTTCCAAACTGCAACTCCACTTTGCTTTACAAGGTCAAGAAACTTAAACCTTCTACAAGCATGTTTAACCAACTGGAGGACACTTGGGCAGTGACCTGGCCATGCTTCTTCTCCACGGGGCTATGGAGAGGTTCAAAGGAAATTCAGGGGGGTTTCCCTCCACCACAGGCAGCACATTTAGCCAGAGCTACACCAATATCATGCTAGGAAAATAAAATTGGATTATGAAGTGTCATAAAAATCTACTGACACTCTACGGGCTTAGTGAGGGTTGGACATTCTTTCCATCTCTAAATTCTGCTTTGTTTTTTTGTGGTTTGTTTGTTTGGTTGGTTGGTTGGTTTTTGTTTGTTTGTTTGTTTGGGGGGTTTTGTGGGTTTTTGTTTGTTTGTTTTGTGGGGTATTTTTGGTTTTTTGGGGTTTTTTGGGGGTTTTTTTGGGGTTTTTTTTGGGTTTTTTTGGTTTTTTTGTTTTTGTTTTTTTTTGCATCCTTCAGAGGAGATGATGCAGAAGGAAAAAATGATATTACTACTGACAGATGGTTTAGCATCATGCTATTCTGGAAAACATATGTTCCTCTGGACTTCTCAGTTGAATTGCAATATTTGTTAATGGGATAGGGAGAGAAGGAACACCAGAAAGGTAGGTCTGCACTGAAAAAAACCAACAGCATAAAAAAATTTCCCTTAGTAACACTATCCTAGAAACTGGTTTTCTGAGGATAAGCAGGACATAAAAATTGGTCTAAGACAATTAAGGCCAGAAGTGTTTGAATACAGTTAGAGCAGGAGGATAGAACCCACAGAAGCTGCAATAGGAGCCCAGGAGGTTTCAGTTGCTCTGACTGTCACAGGGAGAAAGTGATGGGGACAGAAACTGTGAGGAATTTAGAGCTTGGGGGCAAGAGAAATTCTAGGGTAGGGCAATACTGAGAAGAAACTGTGAATGACTGTGGTCAGCCAGCAATTCTGCTGGGAGATGGAGCCATTTAAGGAGGCTCAAATCACTCCACAGTTTATCTGGGTTTGACCTGAGTGGCACCTTGGGATAGCACAGAAGGTGGCTAAAAAGCAGAGATGGAGCCTAGAACAAGAAACAACCCATAAGAATTTACACCTGCTGCAAAGCCAGCTGCTGAGACCTGCAGTGCCTGTCAAAGGGAGCCCAGCAAAGCCCCAGAGGGAATGCCTGGCGTGGCAAAAGCTCCCTTCACCATGAGTGGATTCATTACCTCCACAGATGACTCAGACACAGGTAAATCAGCAGAAAACAGATCTCACCCCAGAGAGAAAACATATGTGAGCCCATCCCATGCCCAGGAGTGGATGGAAAACTAGAGCTTTCCAGCTGCCTTCTCTAACAGAGCTGATTACAGCAGGTCTTGGATTATTATCACGTTCACACCTTTTGTTTGGGCTGCTGGAGCCATGCAATAGGTTACAGCACTAAGGAGAAGCCTCTCACTCACCTTCAGGCTGTTGTATGCAAAGTCTTCATGTTCTGAGGACACTTCAGTCCTTGTTTCAATTACCTGTGCAGATTGAAGAGTAAATTTGTATTTAGGAGCAGGCGGAAGAACTGGCAGACAGCACAGGGAAGCTGGGCACATCTCCATCAGCATTCAGCCCTGCTGGCCAGCTCAGCCATAATAATGTCATTAGTTGCCACCAGACAGCATCCCAGCAACACCACTGGGGCAGAGGACACTCCAAGACAAAATGGTTTAATCTCTCATTAATATCTTGACAACTGTGCCTCGCTGCACAATGCTGTTTTCAAACAATGACAGTCATTAAGGGAACAATCTTTAACACAGCAGTTGGAAAACAGGTTTTTAATCCTCCTGCAGCAGGAATGAGAGGCTGGGGAAGTCTCCCGTTTCATGTGTTTCCTGCAAATTGCTAGGGGTGATCAATAAGGATATCTAGTGAAGCAAGTAAATAATTACTTTTGATGATTTTGTTGAGTCTCCTACTGCATTTGTTCAAAGGTAGACTGATCTCACACTGGAGAGTAATAAGGAAAATAATTCCCAAACAAAGCAACAGAAGCCCCAGAAATTCCAAATATGTATCCAAGAGGGATGGCATTTGCCCAACAATTTGCAAAAGAGCATCTTCAGTGCTTCAGGACTCCAAGCACACAGCAGCACTGCTGTTTCTCAGCACACTCTGGCCTCTGACAAGCCACAGAGCTTTGGCTACAGATGGCAGGGAAAGCACATACAAGAGGTCTGCTATTAAAATCCCCCCAGCCCAGAAGTCAGCTCACCACAACCTAGAGATCTGTATTTTCAGACTTATGGACTCCTGTCCACTGAGTTACCACTGGGCTGTCAGTAACCTTGATTTTCTTAATATACATCTTTAATTTGCTTTCAAGCAAGTAACTCAAACTTTAGGAAATTTGGGGTTGTTTTTTGTTCAGGGATGGTTTTTTTGTTTGTTTGTTTGGGGTTTTTGGGGGTTTTCTTCCCCACAAGGAAGGAAGTATACAGCAAAAGACTATCCTTACCTTGCCAAGAGAAATTAAGAACCCATTCTTCTAACAGCTATCCTGATAATTCTGATTTACTACACTACTTTTAACCTGTATTCCTCTCTATGATCATTATTGAGGGAAAAAACTAACCAAAAGACATAGATGATAATAAAACCAGCCTGAGGACACCAGCCTGACTGACATGTGTGTTAAGTGCTTTTCAGCTCATGCCACACACTGCTGGATGGGGGAAGCCAGGACAGCAAAGAAATGCTTGAATAACAGAAATCATCCAAAAGGGAGGGTTGTTGAACAAGCAGGGTGCCACACATGAGACACAGGGTCAGTGCTGGTGGAATAACGTGTGCCAAAATCGATTCCACATTTCATTGCTTTCAAGAAGCTTAAGATACTGCCCTAAATATGTTATAACCAGTTTCTTTAAACAAATAAATAAAGCAGTTCTCCTGTCCAATTGTCCTTAGCTGACAAAAAAAAGTTTATCTCCATTTTCCACATGGATTTGTAGCCTCTTATATTGAACTTGTCACTCTCAAACTAAATTCCTACATCATGTGGCCTCAGGCAATCAAGGAAAGCCAGTTACAAATATGAAATATTAGTATCCATGAAAAGATGCCTCTTGCCTGGGATTTCTTGCTCTCTTGCTCCTTTTTCTCCAGCTGGGCTTGCAGCTTCTTCCTCTCCAGCTCAAGCTCCCTCACTCGCTTCTGTAGCTTTAGGAAGAGGGTCATGTCCATGGCTGCTTTCTCCATTCCCATCTCCTGGAGAAGGACAGGAGGGAGGGGGAAAAAGAGAAGATCTCAGTGTCAAGTTCTATACCCATGCACAGTGCCAGATGCACCCTGTCTGCACATCAGCCACAGCCAGGAACAAGAGCATCCTAAGAAAAACTACTTCCAAAGAGCAAATCCACATTTTAAACACCTATTTTTAATGTCAGTAAAATATATGACTTGTTTTGACACATCTCTGAATGCTGGACAGCCCAACAGATAAGGAGGTGATGGGGGCTAAGAACATCAGTAATGCCCTACTGGGTCCCTTTTAGTCAAGTGTTTATTTGTTGGGGGGTTTTAGCTTCCTGCACCTGGAATTTTTTATATCAAAGAATTGTCAATCCTGATTATTTTGACTTCAGAAAATGCTTTCAGAGCTGTTCAAAAAATACCAAAGCAATATAATGCAGCAGCCAGCAGAGGGAAATGGGGGCTTCTGCAGGTGTGTATTGGGACACAAAATATGGTCCTGCAAGGGGTAGGGCTCATCCTAGGGACGCTGATCATCCGTAAGTGCTCGAGAATCAGAAAAGTGGAGTTTAAAAAGCAGCCTATTCTAACAGATGTAAGTAAAAAACACATTTCCCTTTTCCACAGGATTCTGGATAGCCAAGGAGTAATTTGTGCTGCTCTTTTCTGCATTAGGAGACTGTTGATTTGATTACAGGGCTGTGCTGGCCAGCAAAGCATCCGTGAAGATGCATGGGAATGAAAATGCTCGGGGCGAGAGGCCAATGAATTCTGGTGTCCTTGCAGAGAGGGATCATGATACAGTCATGATCCAACAGCATTGGGTGTAACTGCTGTGATGAATTTCAGTCTTCAAGCTGGTATGGCCCAAAGACAGCACTGTATTATTTTTAGAGCCCTGATGCTACAAACAAGTAGAATTTGCCAGAGCACCACAACCCTGCAGTTCCCCTCACACAATTAATGATGCGTTTCTACAGCATGGAACCAATTTCATCCATCACACCTCATTGCCCAGCCTGCACTGCCCCCCTGTGCTGCAAACCCCACAGCCATCACGCCCAGAGCAGGGTCCCCTGCCCTCCCTCCTCATTTCCTGTACCTCCACCTGCTGTATCACATCCTCGGTGTCCCCAATCTCAGAGGTGCAGATGGATGGGTTATTGGAATCAGACTCCAAGCTGCTCTGGTTGGATGGGTTTCTCCTGTGCCCTGGTGTTTGCTGCCAAGAAATGATGCAGACACATAAAGCACCCAGTGTTAAAGGATTTCTCTCCAAGAGTTGCTTCTTCAGAGCAAATATGTGACTATATACTTAAATTACCTTACAGAGAATTACATGTTTTAAGTTTTTATGCCCTAACCTTAAAATTCATATTAACACTTCAAAGTGCAAAAGTGATATAGAAGCTCAGCTTAAAAATTCTGCATGAATTAAAGGCTCTTCATGACACCACATGCCTGCTAAGTGTGAACATGCAGATCTGAGCTCAAGGTTGTGCTGCTGACAGCATCCTCCAGGACCTTCTTTAAACACTCAGCCTTCCATCAAATCCAGCAGCACTCTGATTTTCAACAGTTTTTCTAACACTTTAGCAATGCTGAACCTAAAAACTCTGGGTTTTGAAATTCTGAAGTCATATTGCTGGAGGTTTTGTTTGTTTGTTTTTTTAACCTAACACGTACACATGAACATCACTGACACAAAAGCAAGACAAGAACAAGCATAACCCAGCTTTTGCTGAGGTTCACAAACATCTCTAAGCATCTCTAAAAAGACCAAGCTCCTTTTGAAAGTCACACAAATGGTTTGGCTCCAGTGCAGATAGGTATCCCTAGAAATGTCAAGCACAAACTGCCCACTAATAGCAATTCTATTAAAAGTTTTGGGGTTGAGTGAGCCACGTTATCCAGGCACCAACATCAGGTCCAGGGCACAAAGGAATGGGGATAATTCCAGTTTCATTACCTTAAAAATAGTCATTTCATCCCTCAAGTTGTCATATCTCTGCTCCAGACTTGCATACTCTTTTACCAGGTTCTGATAACGAGATCTCTCTTCTTCCAGCTCTTTCTTCATCTGCATATTTTCCTCAACTGTGTTTCGTGCAAATTCGTCTTTAAAACAGGAAGGGAAAAAAAAAAAAAAGAAATTATGAACTTTAACTGAGAAACAAGCTTCTTATAAATATGTGGAACAACAACAACTAATGAACAAAATACTCTCTGCCAAGAGCCTTTAAAATACATGTAAGCATTCACTAATATTTAGAGGCTATTACAATCTGTATTTGTCTCCTCAATATTTGAAACAGCTTAAGCTCTTCTGCTTGCAGAGCAGTCCTTTGCCTTGAGTTAAAAAGAAATCTCCAGCACCGACAGACCATCATTTAACTGTGGCAGCTCCAGCTCCCATGGACCAGCCATCAACCCACTTAAGAAAAGACCAGCATGGTACAGAAATACATTTGGGTTGAAAAGGTGGTACTTGCTGCATATGAAAACTTCCCTGCCTGCTTCCCACCAGCATCTTTGGCACAGAAGCAAATCAACAACAGCAGCTCTTCCTCATGTCATCATCTACCATTTACCATGGCAAGGTTGTGAGTGTTCAAATAAGTTTATATCCAAATAAATTAAGTTATTTGTTAAAAACTCCCCTCTGAAAGCAAACCCAGTCCCTCCTCTTCCTGAGGAGCCAGGCAAATGTAGCCCATGTGTTGTTTTAAATGGGTGAACAACAAACCACCCCCTCCATTTCCTTTCTCCCATCTTAGATGCTCCAAAAGCATCCTGTAAGGGATGAATAAATATTTGTAGCAAGTTTCTTCTTAACATGTTATCTTCATTCCTTTATTTTATGCTGGGCTAGGTGCAAAAGGCACTTGCCAAGTACCACAGAGCAGTGATAGTTACATCCACAGCATGATGACCTCTGCAAATCCTGCTGCAAAATCAAAGCTGAAAAGGATGACAAAAAATAGAAAAGCTCAATACATGCATGAGAGTCCCTTTTGTGAAATGCGATTTTCCCAGGTTGCTTCCCCTATGTGTGACTTGTCAGCTAAGTCTCTGCTTTTAAAAAACACTCACAGGCTCGTGTCACAGAAAGGAATCCTTTGCCACAGCTCAATAATGTGAATTGTGCTGCCCCTTGAATCCTTCATTAATTATTCCTGGGACGCAGCTATTCCCTACTCCATCAGCTTCACTGCCTCCCACACTGTCTGCATGAAATGCTTTAACATAACTGAAATAAAAAGCCTTGCTAGGTACTTTATTCTTTGGTATTTCACCAAATTAAACTGGCCTCTGGCTTACCTGTTGTGCAGGTGGTTCTGTTCATGCAGTAGGACAGCATGAACAGAAGTACCTGCACAACAAAATAGAGACAAAAGCCACCAGGAAAGGGTCACAGGAAGATTAGCACTTTTCAAGGCAGGGAAAACGAGCTTCAGGGGAGAAGATTAAGCCCTTGTCTAATGGAGGCACGATGATGACATAGGCAGTTTTTCCTACCTTCAGACTGACAGAGAATCTTGCTGTTCAGCTCCTCTTTTTCCTGCTTCAGGAGAGCGTTTTCTTCTTCCAGGTCGGAGATACGCTAGGGAACAAGGCAGAGAGTCACTGCTGGCTGCAGGGCAGGGCTCCTGCGGGGATTAATTTCACCTGGCAGGAGACAGGGGGCTTTGTTCGGCCTCTCTTTGCTCTTTAAAAGATCTGTTCCCCTGTGCTTTGCCACTTATCCTTTGTACACCAGTAGCAGAAACACAGGAGAAATGCCCTGCTACAAAAGAGAATAATTTTCCCTGTCCTGACTGCACTTCTCCTTGAAATCAACGTTTTCAGCAGAATCTTACAAAATACTGAGCAGCTGGACTTGGTGGCCATGACCTGTAGGAGCAAAGCTCTTGGAATTGATCAGGTCATCAAATCAGAGGTTTATTTTTAGATTTCAATGGGCTTCATCATTGTCTCCAAGTCACAGCACCGAGTCACAGCTGCTGGGGAAATAAATCTGCTGATTGTTCCCAGAAATGTAGCACTTCAGGAACTGAGATGGACACAGTGAATGCAAGCTGAGTAAATAGATCAGGCTTTTTTAACTTTATTGTACCCAGTCCATGCAGCATGATGAGTCACTTCAGTGCTTCCCACAACTACAGAACCTCTGGTACAACGAGGAATGACATGTACCAGGGCCCTTGGCAATACAACAGCAGCATATTTAGCAACTATTAACAACAATTGCCTCGTAAAAAATAATGAAAACAGGAACTAAATCCTGAAAAATGCTATTTTCACTTGTCACAACTGCAAGGCTGGACTGATGCTGACAGCAACCAATCCTGGAACATTATTCAGCTTCCTGAATTCTGCAGCGTTCAACAGCGTTATCTCAAAACACACCACCATCATATTGTCAAGTGAAATAGGCTGCCACAGCTAAGCAGGATGATTCTGCTGCTGTCAGGGGGAGAATACACATCATCCCAGCACGTGTCATCCCCCCCTATGCCTGCTCCTTCACTTCCTGTAGCCACTGCTTAGGAAACAGCTACATGCAGCAGAAGGATCTCAAGGCACCAACCGACAAACAACACTGTAAACACCATAATAAGAGTTTCCAGAGCCCAAGAGTAATAATTTTGCTGTCACCACTAGATTAAATTTATAGGCAGCCCAGCTGGCATGCATTCCTAGCACAGATTTCAGTCTTCCACACAAGCATGTTCAAATTAAGGCATTTTATCAAATACTGGCTATGCCAGATACATCCTAATGATGAGGAGAAAAGCACAGTGAATATTTTCTTGTAAGTCACAACTGAATCAGTCCTGTTCCATGCACAAACTGAAAAACCTCTCCACTTCTTACTGTCCCTGTCCAGCTGTCTGCATTACATCTGTCTGCACCTCTCCTAGAAGGCTGGAGTCTGGATGTACAACTAGAAAGTGAAAAAACCCACAATTTAAGCATACAGAGCTACTGGTGTTTTAAATGCTGTGAACTGAGCCAAGATTTTAATATTCTGTACCAAAACCAACTGCACTCCTTCAACATAAATCACATCTGCCATTAGATCAGCACTAGTGTCTTCAAGGTAGAAAGAATTAATTAAAAGTTGGAGAAGAGATACAGGAGTGATTGAATGGAAGGAAAACCTGTGCTGCAATGGGACAGCAAGGAGCTCTATTTGTTTGTCCCATCAGGAAAAGATTAAAGACAGTGGGATTATTTTACTAATGCTTTTTTTTTGGTGCTGATAAGGAATTCTCTGCCCAAAGCTATGATGGTTGGAAAACAAAACTGGATGAAAATCTTGAGCATTCTCAACTGTGCTGAGAGGATATTTGGAAGAGCAAGACGTAACAGAATCCACAAAAATTATTCCCAGATTTTAAAATTTCTAATCCAGGTTGGGTAGAGGTATTTTGAAGACGTTCTCTTAAGCCACTGGATTTGTTTTCTGCATTCCTGTTTCTATGTGAAACAGGAACAAGCTCAGAGATCAAAACCTGTGTGTAACCAAGCCCAGTCCACTACACATGGGGAGAGGCAAAGGGAGCAGGCCACACAGTGGCCAAGCAGCACCAACTCTATCCCTGATACCCACATGGACAACTTTTATACCTCCTGCTTATCCTTCCACAGGAAACAGATCTTTGGAGGTGCTCCAAATGCAAGAGCACCAGCTTAGAAAGATTTCTGTGGAAGATGCTGAGCAGGGAGCACTGGTGATGGCTGCAGCTCTTATCTAAGCGTCTCCCTGGAACAGCCTGCTCATAAGGTCTGCCTCCCATCCTTCCCCAGTCTTGTAAGGAAAGGATGATGGCATTTGGTACCTTCCTAATGAAATTCCTGGCCAGGCTGTGAATTATCCTAGCTCACCAAGCGAGAAGAATAGGTGCTACCAAAAGCCCTAGAAAGGGCTGTTGGTACTTACCGAGATGTTTCAAACTTAATCACAAAATTAAATAAGAAGAGCTATTCTAAAATTAAGGACTTGGACAGAACAGCTATGATGAAGAGGTTAAAGGACTTTTTTTCAGAAACTGAATCATAACTGACACGGATTTGCAGGAGCTTCAGAAAATTAAAGGCTCATCTCAGTCTCACTCAGAAGTGAGATGTCTTTGGAATCTGCCCCACTACAACCGTGCCTGTGGTATCATCTTGATATTGAAGGCAAAAACTGCTTCTCACCTGAATTTAGTTTCATGATGCTTCCCAGCTTCTAGCAGATATTAGAATTCAAAAATCTCTTCCCAGAATTTTTCTTGGGAAGTGTTCTGGCTAAATTAATATTTTCAGGAGGGAAACAGGTCCTCTCCATCTTCCCACTTACAAGGAAACTAAGGGAGCAATGGAAAGCTAATGCCAGAAATAGGAGCCTGCACTATTAGAAATGTTTTATAATTAAACCATCTATTTTCATGGTGAAATGCACAGTATTTGCTGTGCTGTAGGCACTTTTACAACAAGGGAAAGCTTCTGCCTTGTTTTCATGCTTTATAAAAGCATTTCTTCAGTGATTAATCCAACCTTCCATCCAAGTGCTCGAAGGCGATTTGCAATCAAGAACAAAGAGACACACTTTATCCCCAGCTGCATCACCCTTAAAATCAGGCATCCTTTCAGGCCCTAAAAGCCTGTGCTGCACCCAGCTAATGAGCAGAGCCCTGTGCCAAAAAGTATCTTGTAATTTTAAATCACCGGTTTCACATGTCCCACAAGTGCAAGGAGTGGAGCAAGTGGCAGCTCTCTTGGTCCAGCCAAGTGTACAGACTGTTCACCTCTTTGAGAAGCACATCCAAAAGTGCATTTTAGTCATGCCAGAGGTTCAGGGTAAATCACCCTCACCACAGTCCTTCACCACAGCTTCTCAGCCAAGCCCACCACCTGAGGGCTCAGCCTCGAGGGGAGGTTGGCCATGGCAATGGTGCTGTGTGAACTGCACTAGAAGAGCCTCATAAGGACATTCTTCCATTGTAATAATAACACAGCTAATTCCAGGCTCTTTTTTTTATTTTTTTTTAATTTCCAAAAGTGACTCCTCTTCAGGTTGTCACACATCAAGTACTGTTCTAGAATGACAGCTGCAAAGCAGCTTTTTCTTTGCAATTTATTGAGTAGAAAAGCCCTAAGTTCTTTCCAATAGCAAGACCAAAGATTCAATTCAATTTTTGGTGCAGAAGAGATATCATGGATTTAACTTGAGCAGCCACAAGCATTTGCAGAAGGAAACTGAACTCTCATCTCAGTGCCTCAGGTTAAGAGAACGGGTGTTACTCAGAATTAATCTGACCAGCGAAGAAATTCAGGGCAAAAGGTCCATCTTTGCTATTTGCAAAACAAACTCTGCACTCTGAAATCACTTCCTCCCACTAGAATGCCTTCTTGTACAACGGTGGCAGTGTTGGACCATTCTCACCCTAAGAGATAAAGCTCAGGATTGCTGTACTTGATTGTCCTCATGGTTCCCTTCTAAACCAGGATATTCTGTGGGTTTCCATGAAGGAGGAAGGAAAAAAAAATAAATCCATTTTGTGCATATCCCAGCTCCAAATGCTTTAAAAGCCCATAACAACCAGCAGCTGGTGCTGGAGCAGTGCCTCTCCTCAGGGAGGGAAGTTGATCCATACATTGATCATACTCTGTGTCTACCTACAACACCAGCTATGTCAGAAACTGAGCCTTGTGTCCCTTCCTGGGCTGGGGTGAGGAATGTTTACATCTTCCTAATATTCCCAGCAGCTGTGACAGCCCTCTACAGTAATTTGCACTACACACCATGAGGAATACCATATGCACATGAAGTTCTGGCACTTATCTGAATCTTAGAACAAGAAAAGCAGCTTCAAGTTGTGACAGGGCAGGTTTAAATTGGATATTAGAGGAACTTTTTTCATTGAAAGACTTGTAAAGTATTGGAACAGATTATTTGGGGCAGTGGCAGAGTCAACAGCCCTGGAAGTGTTCAAAAACCACATGGATGTGGCATTTGAGGACATGGTTTAGTGCTGAACACGGTGGTGCTGGGCTGGTGGTTGAACTTGGTGATTTCACAGGTCTTTTTCAACCTTTACAACACTGTGATTCCATGATGTTCATGGTTATTAGGCATCCTGATTTCCAGATGTGTTTGGGTTTGGGGTGTTTCCTTGGGGTTGGCAGCACAAAAGGCATCAGGGCAGGGCGTCCTGGCACAAGGCAGCCACTGCTCCTGCAGGGATATCCACCTGTCCTGCCCCATGAGCTGGGGTAAATCCTAGGGGCATTCAGCGGCAGAAATAACAATCAAAGAACAGACACTCCCCTTCAGAGCTGTGAAGAGTGAGCTCTCACCAGCATGGCCACCTGCAGGAGACAACCCGAGGCAGGCAGACAGACAGACAGACATACCTTCCTCAGGAGGTCCCTCTCCTTGCCGTGGCTGTCCTCCATGACCTCCCTCTCCCCGTGAGCCCTCTCCAGCTCCATCCGCAGCCGCTCTGTCTCCTCCTGCAGGCTGAGGAGCTGCTTGCCGTCCCCCTGCTGGGTCTGCTGGTACTGCTGCAGCTCTTTCTTCAGCTTCTCCACCTCGGAGGAGTGGGCTGATGTCAGCATGGACAGCTGCTCATTCAGAAGCTTGTTCTCCTTGTTCTGCAGCCAGCATCCCAGAAAGAAGAGAACAAGAGCACAAGTGACATCAATGCATGAAGTGATGCACTACAAAAGTAACCACTCGAATCCTCAAGCACGGTGGGTGACAGACCCACAATAACAAATGTTTCCATGCATATGCTAACAAAGCTCATAAAGTTAAAAGCTATTTCTAAACTGTGACAAAACCTCAATAATATTTTGGCAATGAATACGAAGCATTTGTCAAATTGGTATTACGCTGATATCAGAGCAAAGGCAAATAACTCTTGGTAGCATTGGCAGCCAAACCAAAATACTACACTTCTACTAGAGCTTCCAAACAGCATTGCTTAATGTGATTGGTTTGCAATTTTGGGGGGATTTGTAGTATTCCTTTTGCAGTTTACCCTTCTATTCCTGAATCCCATGCCTGCAGAAATCTGGAGTGACAATGCAGAACTGCAACTTCAAGCACAAGGAGCTCCCCAAACTCCAGTTTTAAGTCATGTGCCAGCTCAGCCATCCTTTCATTTGCTCAGGTTTTCACTTCTAAAGCACTTAGCACTGATTTTCTCCTCAGTGTTGAGAACTGAAAATTCAGCAGACTTAGCTGATTTTTGGGCTTCAAATCAAAGTCAGTGGGCACTGTGACCAATAAAACATCACCATTATTAGACATCCACAAGCCAAAGGCCTAGAGTTTCATGAAAAGCCTACTACAGAAGCTGTGCTGACTTTGGGTAGATAATCTTGATACCACAAGAAGCATTTTGAAACTTAAAAGGCATTTTGGTTTTTAAAGTTTGCTCTGACCATCCTTCTGGCCCCTCTTAAGGTGACCTCCTAAAGCACCCCCTTGACTGCATTTCAGTGCTCTGAAGCAAGATAAAGACACATCTCAAATGGAAAAACAAGTAAATGAGGCATATTAACATTTTTTTCCTTTGCTCCCTAGTAATGAATTATTAATGAACATCAAAATTCAGCATTCGTATCATATTAGGAAATTATAATTTCTGCATGACCAAAGGCATTTCATAGAATCCTATAATGACTTGAGCTGGAAGGGGCATTGAAGCCCATCTCATTCCACCCCCTGCTATACAAATACAAGATAAATGCACAGGAATGGTTCTGGGGTTTTTTATTAAAAACTACTGACATGAGAGAGCATTTACTGGGTTGCTCCCCACTGCAATCAGAGATTGCTCAACAGACCCTGTTAAACTCAAACTTGCTTTGTTTTCAAACATTGTACAGCCCTGTAGATTTGAGACAGTCCTGGTTTCAACCCAGGCTCTGTGAAAAGAACTAATTTATTTTGTTACCAAAGGCAGATGTAACAAATTCATCAGCTTGTTACCCAAACTAGTTTTATTCACAAAAATGCTCATAGAGATAGTAATGCCTGCAGAGAGAGTGTAGAGAGCTCACAGTGTGTCTAAATACTGGCTGCAAGAACATGCAACACTAAATTAGGCACATTGCCTTGTAAGCGTCTCAGGCAATTCCAACAAACAGATTTAAAGAAAATTACCTGAAGGAAAAAAAAAAAACACAGAAAAAAAAAAAAAAGAGAAGGAATTGGTCCAATGTAAATAGAAAAGAAAGTGCTCCAGTGAGGATGTTTTTCAGCAAAATAGATCAAAATCTTTCTTCTGTGTGCAAAAAATCCCTCACCTGACTAAAAAACCTAATTAAATTATTCCAGTTACAGATGCCAGAGCATCTGAGCTGAGGCTGACATAAAATAATAGGTTTTAATGTTTTCAAAGAAAGATCTCTTCCTTAGGGGCACACAGAGGATTGCATCTCTACTCATGCATGAGCTTAAGTAGCAGAAACAGAAACATTTTCTTCCAGAGCTACTCAAAAAAACCAACACAACTGCAGCTCTCCAAGTTACCTGCTATATGGTTTTTTTTTCCCTGTAAAGTTAATTGGTATTTTCAAAGGTTGTGTTTATAGATTAGCAAGGACTGAAAGCAAGATCCTTCAGGGAAACTACGATACTGCAAACGCGCTGTGCCAGAAAAAAGATTCAGTGCACTGAAAAGAGAATCTACTGGAATAGTGCTCCTTAGCACTTCTAAAGCATCCCAGGGAAAGCTGGCAGCCTTGGAAGGATGGTTAAATTCAGCTCACTGGACAGACCACCACATGTAACCCAGAGCAGGAATTCTTGCCTGCAAAAGCTACACAGAAAGCATCAAAGAAACTCCTACAAAAGGGTCTGGGGAGAGACTGAGGGAGAGCAAGATGAGCTCGAGACCATTATTTCTGCCTGGTTAAGAGCTCTCCATGACTCCTTCCCTAAAGCAGATCCTTCTACTGCTTTCATAACCCATGACAGGAAAGCCAATGTTAACCAAATATTGGTTTTTTTCCTTTACTGTTCCACTGCCACACTTCTCCTAGCAAGGAAATAGGGAAAAATACAAACTACAGAATACCACTGATGCTCCAGTGTCAAGTCCTGCTGCTCAGCAGATCCAACACTGACATTCACACTCATTGCATGAGTTCAGCCCAAATTATCTCAACCTGGAATTACTCTTCCTATTCAACTGCACCAAAATACCTTCTGGATGAAAGGTCATACCAAACGTTATTCTGTGAGTTTCCCATTCCTAAGCTACTGCTGGCAAAATCTAAGTATGGAAACAGGCATTTTAAAATTAAACACCAGGGTCTGGAAGTTGGGCCCTGTTGTGGTGCAGTTAATGCACTGCAGCCAGTTAACACTGCAGTGAGAGTGACAACAGCAATGCAAACCCCTTTGTGTCCTGACTCTGCACTGTCTGCAGACACAGGGCTACTTGTCATCACCCCCAACACAGGACTGCTCCTGTCATACTGGGGTATGCTCCACATACTGGGAGATTCCAGGTGGCAAGGGAGCTGTGGGGATGGACAAGGGTCTCTGACAACATCTCAGAATGATAAACTGGAATTATCACAAACTGATGCTACAAATAAGGGGTAATCCTAACTGAAGAGAATGTTCTCCTACCTGTAAAAATTCAGTTTAAGGGTACAAGTGGGTATGAATTTCCCTGTTGATATCAGTCAATACAACTAGGTCCCACTCAGCATTTCTTATGATCATCCCTCAATTCCTTGTACAGCAACACAGAAGGTATTTAACAAAGTAATTTGCACACATTAATAGGTGAAAAAAATTATTCTGCTATATCTGTGAAATCAAACCATTATTCTGCAGCTAATTAATGGCAAATGGCTACTGATGAAAACACCCCTGTGATCAAACAGTCACTGTAAGGTCATTAACTCATGCCACACAGGGATCTGTCACATCACACCATCCCATCCTTTCCTTACTCCTGGAGAGTTGTTGTGTCGAGTAACACAAAGAAAAGTATTTACCCAAATTGCTGTTTATCTTCCAGGGAACGTGACTGCCAAGACACACAGTTCACAACAGCAGTGGCGGCACACACTCTGCACACTCAATGCCCACAGAGCAAAAAGCAGCAATTCAGCCCCAAACTCGTGACATTGGATCCCATGTGGAGCTGGCTTGGGTTTTCAAGCAATATTTTCCAAAACTGCCCTCTTTTTGTTTCCCCCCTCTGAGACCTGCTGGGCAGTCCCCACAACAATTCCAGTGCAGCTTGTGCAGCTCCCTGAGCAAGCTGTGTCCCACCCTTACAAACGCTCGGCTGCCACCAACACGACCCTTCCCAGACGACACGGAAAGGCACAAAGTGGCGGCTGGGCCAGGCCTGCCCCAGCACAGCCCGGGGCGTACCTGCTCGTCCACCTTCCTCTGCAGCTGCACCACCTTGTTCTCCATGCCGATGTTGAGCTTCTTGAGGTGCTGTGCCGAGCGTGCCTCGATGCGGAGGGCCTGGAGCTGGCGCCGGGCCCTGAGGCGCCGCCAGTGGCACTGCAGCACCACAGCGGCGGCCTGGGCCCGGCGGAACCGCGCGCGGGCCAGCCAGCCCCGGGCGTACTTCTGCAGGATGGTGGCCTTGTGCTCCCTCAGCATCTGCAAAACACAGCACAACGGGGCAGTTAACAGAGGGAAGGCATGGAATGGTGGAACCACAGAATGGTTTGGGTTGGAAGGACCTTAAAGATCATCCACCATGGGCAGGGACATCTTCCACTAGACCAAGGTGCTCCAAGCCCTGGCCAACCTGGCCTTAGAAACTTCCAGGGATCCAGTTGCTCTGGGAAACCCATGCCAGGCCTCCCCACCCTCACAGCTTTCCCAATATCTTCTCTAAATCTACTTTCCTTCAGCTTAAGGCCATTCCTGAGGGTCACCTGTACAGCAATTCCAGTTTGGCTACAACAAACATTAAGCATTTCCCAAACTGCCCTGAGAAGGGCTTCTCCTTCAAGAAATGTCCTGGTAGATGCAGGTGCTGATGGCTGGAAATGGAGGCTGTTGTTTTGCACCCTCCTTCATGGACAGGCACTGTCCTCAATGGACGTGGGCAGGACACTTCTCCTAGGAGCCTGCTTGATCTCAAAGTAACACCTGCTTGGCCAGTGACATGAGGGGACATTATCCTGGTTGTGAGGACTTGGTGGGAGCAGGTGACATCTGGGCTCAAGTGTGACTTCATGGACCAATTCAGAAGAGTACTGAGATCCACCAGAGCCACAGCTCCAGAATAAACACTCATTAACAGACACACCAACACTTGGCAATCAACTTACTGTCCCCTCAGCATCAGGCATCGCCCACACCAAAACAGATCTGTATATTTTTCTTTCTGTGTTCCACCTCTGCATTATGATAATTTTTACTGCAGATAAATGCTGTCCTGATGGGATTTCATATCATGTGGATAACCTTGAAATAAAACCATGAGTCCTTTCACTACAGTCTGCAGCTAGTTCTCTAGCACAGTTCAATTTGTATTTTTTATCTGTTTTCATGAAATTTCTGGCATGTTTGCATTGAATTTCTTCCCCAAAATTTACAGCTGTCTTGTCAGTCAGTGGCAGTTCAATTTTGCTCTCTAAAATTGAAAGCTGACATTTTAGAGATACAAACAGCATGTTGTTAATGGCTTCCTTATGCTTCAGTCTGCTAAGGAAATAAATAGGAGAATTTGAAGATTACAAGACATTTTATTGTTATTAGTTTGGGTTAAGTTGTCTCAGAAAAAGTTATCCTATCAGCTTCTCTTACAAATATTTTGTTTCACCCTAAGGCTTTCTTTGCAGTTGCAAATTTTAATTCAGAATAAAGGGGTTGTATGAATTTACGATGCAGCAAGAATGACTGTGAAATGAGCTTTGTATGTCTCCAGCCTTGGCATTCATAAATGGGGAAAGCTAGGGATGCCCAAAGAGGTAGAAGAAACCCCACTGCATGGCCCTGGGGACTTATTTCAGCTTTACAGCAAAATTTTTTGTGGTCACTGGGCATGCCCTCATCCCACAGATCATCACCCACAGCCCTGCATCTGTCACTGAACATGCACTGGAACCAACACCTATCTCTAAAACCTATACCCAGGTGCTCCAGAGATTAAGGATGTTCAGATTAGAGAGGCCTGGCCTTCAGCCGACTTCTGCACCTTGTTAAGATTTAGGTGGCCTTGAATCTTAGAGAGTTTAACTGCTGGACCAGCTGCCTCCTCTGCAGAAACTTCCACTTTAAAAAATAGATGCTGAAACAGCAGTGGCAGCACGAATTCCTTGTCACCAGCTGCTGTGTCTCAAAGGACCTGGTCTCTCTGGGAAGTCACCAGGTACCCAGGTAATTTCAATTATTTCCAGGAACAGGCTTTTCCCACGTGATGCCTCTCACTTCTTGAAGTAGCCCCACAACCCAGTTAGGCACCAATTTAGGTAACTACCAACACAATGCTGGGTCTGAGGAGCAGACAGAAGATTCTCCAAAGCTGTTCTCAGTTTCCTGACAGAGAGTATCTGGAGAAGGACTTTGGACAAGTGATGAGGGGACAGGACAAGGGGCAATGACTGCCCACTGCCAGAGGGCAGGGTTAGATGGGATATTGGGAAGGAGTTCCTGGCTGTGAGTGTGGCAAGGCCTTGGCACAGGTTTCCCAGAGAAGCTATGGCTTTCCCTGGATCCCTGGAAGTGACCAAGGCCAAACTGGACAGGGCTTGGAGCAACCCGGCATAGTGGAAGATGTTCCTGTGGCAGGGGGTGGAATGAGGTGATTTTTAAGATCCCTTACACCCAAACCACCCCAGGATTCAATAATTTTTCACTGTATCACTGCTGTCATGAAACTTCAAATATTTTGTGTCCTGCTCCAGGTTTAACACAGAAAGCTAAAGGAGAGACCCAATTAAAGAGATATTTCTATCAATAAATTACTTACTGCCTTCCATGACAGACCCTCCTTGTCTTCCTACCCTTCCTAACAGGAGCAGCCCCTGCATGCAGCTCCAACACACACTCAGTGGGATGGGGAGGTTTCAGCAGAGCATAGGTTACCCCACATGACATTTCCACATCTCCACAACACCTCCTGGCACCACAGCGACCAACTCCCTTTAGCTGCTCTGCTGAGGTGCTGCTGCCACACCTGTTTTTTGCTTGCACAGCTTTAAATAGCAAAGCTCACCATCACCCTCGGTCCTCTGGCAACACTGGGGGCTGTCAGCTTCACAAACACCAACACAGCCACAACAAACACATCGCAGAAGTAAACAAGGTTCTTTCCTCATGCAAAGACCCTCCTGGAGGTGTACCTGGTGGTAAATCCTCCTGACAAACATGCCCCGAGCAAAAGCCTGGATGGTGAGGGCAGCGCTGCGGACCCCCAGGAAGGCCCGGCGCATCCGCAGCATTCGGTACTGCTTCTGCAAGATGATGGCAGCCCTCGTCCTCCTCAGGTGCTGAAAAAGCCTGCAATGCACAGGAGGAGGGTAAGCAGGGAAAATAAACTCCACTTTTTTCTGATGCAGTAAGATTTAAACCAGCAGAAGAGGAAAAGCTTTTGTCCAATGTGGCTTGATGGTATTCAGGAAAGACCACCCCAACAGCTGGGCAAAGAAAGCCTCCATGCTATCAGACAGCAGCCATGGAACCCAGGAGCACTAGAACCACAGATCAACATACCTCATTGTTCCCAAACAGCATTAAACCCAAGTATTCCCCAGGTTTTCCTTGGTTTGAACTCTCTGCCTTGCATCCTTGCGCCAACCAGCACCCAGGTTGGCTCCATCACTTCCCTGACTATAAAAAGCAGACTACTGACTCAGTGAAAACAGCAGCAAATTGATTTGACATTTAAACTGGTGTGCATTGCTTTGGCAACATTCCTGAGCAGAGCCTTGAGCCATTCACAGACAGTAAATAATGAGGGATGTGGTCAACTCCGTACCATGTTGCTCCCATTCTCCAGCTGAACTCATGTTCAATTTGCTGTTACACCAGCTAATAAATGCCCATAAACCCTCCATTAAATCTGTTAATTAGCTTGTTTTGCTGGATTTATGATTCATTTATTGCTCTCAGCATGCAGCATTATACAGAAATTTGATCCACTTCTTTTATTTTGTGAAAAGTGTATCAAAACTAAGAGCCACATCAGATTGGCTTATATATTCCTTTGATTGAGGCAAATGATTTCTCATTAGGACCCACTGAGCCAGGGCTTTCTGAAGAGGATAAGGGATGGTCTGTCTCCAAAAAGAGACAGTAGTTACTCAGATGCCATCCCACCCTACAAACCCTGCACAAAGAGGGGAACTGAAAAATTATGTAGAAGAAACTCTGCAGCAGCTGGTCCTCCCTGACACCAACCCCTTTCACAATCACAAATAACACCAAAAATTCAGCTAGTTTCTCTGATGTTCTTCTGCTGATTGTCTGGCTTGAAGAAAGGCCACAAGAAGGAAGGTGGTCAGTGTGTTGGGATGCTGTTTCCATTGCTTCACTCGTCCCTCACATCCACCCCACACCTGCCACCAGCAGCCCACCCTCCAGCAGAGTGCTACCTACAGAAACCCCAGCAAGCCACTGACATGACGGTTCCTGCACAGAAAGGGTTAACACTGGGCTCTTTTATTAGCTACTGTACACAGCCCCCCTGCCAGTGATTTGGAGTGATTTTCCTCATTACAAAGGATACAGCCAATCAATCCTGAGAACTCCCCTTGGACATCACGGAGACACAAACCATGTCCCTGCAGGGGAGGAGTGCATACCAACTAGGCAGCCCTTCCCTGGCTGATCCAAATGCCCTTTACCAAAGGCAGTCTCAGGAAAATATTAGTTCTGTGAAATACTTTCACCTAAATCCTTCAGAGCACTGTAGTCACCTCATTATAACCAGATGGTCTATGTTATGGCCTTGGCCCAGCACCTAGAAATTAAACTAATAGAAAAAATTTAAAATATGAAACCAGTTTGAGGCAGAGAATTTTGATCCCTTGCTCCTAAATAAAGCCCAATAGAAGGGCCAGAAATAAGTCCCAACTTTAGCCCAGAAACTCTCATCACAGTGTTACCCACATGCACAATACACGTCTTGCTTTGAAGCAAGCCGAGCATTTCCAAAGTCCCTCATATGAAACTCCCAAGTTTAAGTTCTAGAAGATGCAACAGATTGAAAACCCAGGTGGCCAGAGGTGTTTGCACACTTGACTTCCCCGCTGGCCCCTCTCTGAGGCTCCCCAGACCCACCTGCGTGCCAGGTGCCCGCGGGCATAGCGCTGCAGGGCGAGGGTGGCTCGTCTCAGCCTCTGGTACCTGGCCCTCTGCAGCCAGCCCCGCACCGTCTTCTGGATCATGATGGTGGCAGCTCTGAACTTATCTGCCCGCAGTTTCTCCAGATATGCCACCTGGCCTGCACGGAAAAAGATCTTGGTACGGCCAAACTGGAACTTGTCTGGATCCTTTTCAAAAGCATAAAGGAAATCACATTTAATTGAGGCAAACATTACTTTTTTTCCTTTTTTGTTTTCAGTCTAAGTTGATCAGTAGATACAGAGTAAAAACACCACTTTGAATCAAATTTATCAACTCAAATCTCTTCTTAATTGGCTAATGAAGATATTATTAGACTCCATTATTAGACATATTAGATTATTAGACATATTAAACATTATTAGATATTATTAGACTTACTACACTTGAGCATGTGTATACCCATTAAGGAATGCAGCATTGTGACTCAGACTTAAACTTCATATATTTACACAAATTTTGAAGGGGGTTGGGTTGGATTTTTTGTGTTTTGTGGGTTTTTTCTCTTGGTTGGTTTGGGATTTCTTTGTTGTTGTTGTTGGGTTTTGGTTTTTTGTGGTGCTGCGGTTTATTTGGGGTTTTTTGTTCTGTTTTGGTTTGGTTTTTTTCTTTGTTTTGGGTGGTTTTGGTTTTTTGTTTGGTTTTGGTATTGGTATTTTGTTATTTGCTGGTTTTTATGTAAATAAAGAAATCACAGAATCTCAAAATTGTTTAGGTTGGAAGGGACCTTAAATCTCATGTGTATCCAACCTCCCTGCCACAGGCAGGGATGTCTTCCACTACACCAGACTAGAAATGCAACACCACAACACTTCAAGAAAAATATTTCTTTTTCAAAAAGACTAATGTTCAGATCTACAAAGTCATACACGTGCTGCAAAATTCTCTGCAGCCAAGAGTAACACTGGGTGCAAAAAGCAAAAGGAGGAAACTAATTGGGTAAATTCCTCAAAACCCCACAGGAAAACAAGAGATCAGTCATTAAAACTTGTCTAAGGTGCTGTGCAAATTCTGAGCCACTCAATAGCAAGAATCCTTTGCATGCACATTTGCAATTTAAAAATAATGCATACAAGCAAGCAGTAAAGTTTTGGTAAGGTGAGGTGGCAGAACCTTCTGATTCATTTATGGTAAAAAAATCCCAATCTGTGGGATGTTTTTTCCACATAGGGCCACTGAAAGTCTCCCACATATCAAGTAAGGCATTTACTGCACTTTTCCCTTACTCATTTGTGCAAAGAGTCATTTAATTATTGACTAAGGTTCATGACGTTGTCCCAGGGTGGACCCCTGAAATGTGCTCCAGCTGTGGCTAGACAAAACCAGAAGGAGAGGATGGGGGGGACACATTTTTTAGAAGTGGCCAGCCATTCATGTCCAGCCAGTAACAGCAAACTCTGGACTTCACCAGCACTGAAATGATTCGCTCCTCTTGAGCACAACAAAGAAATCCCATGTCCCTCTTGCTCCCACCACCTCCTCACAAGACTCTCTCATTTCAGGAAAACTCCCAGGCTGCCTGGAGTGGAGAAGCACCTGCAAGTGCAGCAGGTGAAGCTGGAGCAATTTCAGACCACGTCAAAGCCATGAGCTCTGTGCTTTTAAAATCCCTGACAAAGATCTGGTCCCAGCTCACCTTAATGAGGTCTTCCAACAGGGTCTGACAGATCTGCTTCTTGTCATTCTTAGAGAGGTCTCTCTTGTTCATAAGCACACGGTACCTATTGAAAAAGTCAGGGTAGGACCACCTGAAAGCAAAGCACACACGGGGTTAGTCTGCATGCTGGGCACTGTTTCACTAAAATAAAGTGCTTGGAGCTGTAGACGAGTCAAAGTATGAAATACTTCAAGGGATTTCTCACCACTACCCTCATCATGCACCAACTCCAAAAGGAGCTACTCACCCCCAGTCTCAGCCTGGCCCCAGTCTCACACACTGAATGACTATATCAGGGCCTTTCTGGCCCAGAATAGAAAGGCCACAGATAACCCTGTTTTCACCCCTGATGTGCTTCCCAATCTGCTCTTTACCACTCAAGTGTAACAATCAGAAAGGAGAACCTAACTTTGGAGAAATCATGGATCTCTTGATTGCCCAAAAATAAAAATTAAACAGCAACCTTGATAAAGTCATAGAAAATGAATCAAATAGATATTCTTTGTTTTTTGTGATCCCAAACTCTGCTGAATACTAATATCAATCAATTGACTCCCTAATTGTTCCATCTTGAGGTCTGTGACTGACACCCTTCAAACAAACACAAAACCTTTTGGCTCTGGGAAGACAAAGCAGTCCCTTGGAAGATGCCTCACTGTCTCCAGCAGCAAAGCTTCCAAACAGGCAACACTAATTGAAGGAATTAGAGCACGGTATCCTACTGCTAGGAAATATCATCTCCTGCTGCTGGTGATAGATGTAGAGCCTGCAGACTGCAATCCTGAAGTTGCTTCAGCATCTGCCAAGTTTCAGCCATCTCTAAATTAACACACTGAGTTATAAACCCCTCAAAACCTGAGATTTTAATTAACACTAGCCTTTTCCAGCAATGTCCTGAATGATCATTGATATTTCAACAAAATACACGTAAGAAACATCAAAGGGAGACCGGAGCGAATCACAGAGGATTTGATTTCTTCCCTCACTCAAAACTACCTGTGGGCCTGATCCTTACCTGCACGGATGCTCTGGCAACCAGGAGAAGAACAAACTGTGAAGAGCTGCCATACAGAATCATCCTCTTCACCCACAAGCCCCACGCATACCTTAACTTTTTGCATTACTGCACCAAATTCTTCCTATTTTTACACTTCCAGGGATTAAGGGTGTGGGAGGGAAAATAAACCACAAAGGGCCACAGCATTGCTTGTGACAGGTTGTGGCCAGTTTGCAGTGGTGAGGCTGAGTGAGATCACCTGAGCAGTCACAGCAAAATACATCACAAAACAAAACAGTTCAGTTGGAAGGGACCTGCACAATCATCTACTCCAGCTGCTGGTATCCCTCATGAAACACCTTGAAGGCTGAAATCTGTGGTATTTGCTAAGACAGGCATATTGCTGATTTCAAAACACACAACCAATAGAGTTTTGTGTCACTTCAGAAAAGGGGAGGAAAGCCAATGCTTTTTTTCATTAAAAGCAATACTCTAATTAAAAGAGTACAGCAGAAGGAAATATTTACAAAGGGAATGAAGAGGAAAAATGGGGGGAAAAAGGTAGACTGGTAAGGACTGGGAAGCCACACGTAATTCCTGCATGGACACACAGCACCCAGGACACAACTAGTAAAGAAAAATGGGACTGGCAAAAACCAGAATACCCTCAGGATTGCACCTGAAGCCAAAGGTAAAATGGAGAGCTCATGGGGGCAGAAGCATGAGGGCAACTGTGATGAAAGGATTTCCCATGCTCAGAATGCTCAGATTGGTTCTGGAACAGCCAGATTTTGTGCTGATTTAATCTCTGTCTTCATGGGCTAGTCCTGAGGCCAGGCAGCTAAGGCTACCCACCCTCAAATAACCAAAAGTACTGGATTACCACTAAAAAACTAAGATGTCAGCTATGGGGAGCTCCCTCTGGGATGAAAACTGAACACAAAGATTATGCAAGACTACAAGCTTGTGTCCTGTAAGGTTTAGCTTAAACTTGCCTTCTCTTTGCTTCCCCAGTGCCCCCGTTTTATAATTACATTTCCCATTTTGCGTTGTGCAGATAAAACCCGTTTTCATTTTAAGCATGCCCCGGGTTTACACAGCTCCAAATCAAACCTGAGAGGAGAAGCAGAGCATGCAGAGCCCGAGGCACCCAGCCAAGCACACGAGGCTGGCTCGGGTACTGCTGGAGCCAGGGAAAGCTTGGGAGGGGGGAAGAGAGAAGGAGGGAGTATTCCCATTAACCTGCCAGAGTCAGCTCAGGCACTGGCATTATTAACTGCTGATACTGAAGGAAAAAATCACCCTGCAGGTGCCACCCAGGCTCTTCCAGCAAAGAGCAGATGGTGAAGAGGCAGAACATGAAACTCAGGGCACAGGTCCAAGCTGGGCAGAAAGCAAAATCCATCATCTTCCAGGACCACGGCAGAGATGGAGATCCCACAGTTGCTCACAAACAAGAGTCAGACACCTGCAGGAATTCCTTAAAAATAGATCATAGATCACTACACAGTGGGTCTTCCTCCAGAGCCTGTCAATCTCATTTCCCAAGGTGGCAAAAATTGATTTTCCACGTCCATCCTTAACAAAAATGACTCACTTTTCAGCAGTAAGTCTCACATGAGACATTGGAAGAGTCAGGGAATACACCCCCTGGTTTCTGCTGAGGTGTTTATAGGACTGGTGGCATCCACAGCCCTGTAGCCACATCTCCCAGAGGTTCACAGCCCCACGCTGAGCCCCAGGGCACAGAACTGCCTCACTCGTGCTCTCACCACTCTCTGATTTATCAGGGGATGACACCCCTGACACCACACTGCTCCTGTATTATTGTCCATGGGGCATCAAGACAAAATCTGTGCCACGCCAGGGCTCAGCCAGCCCATCAGGAATTTCACTGGGATATTTGCCATCCCAGTTCACCAGCAAAAGAGAGCTGCAGGGGTTCATAGGTGCTGCTACAGAATCTTCCCCAGAGAAAGGAACAATTAAAGCACTCAGGTTTAATGTAACATGCCTCATTGAACCACTCGAGGCACAAAGCTGTATAAAATTTCCTTACAACTATGTGCTGGGAGAGAAACAAACATGATCCCCCAGCCCTGCAAGGGAGATTTCTTCAGTGCAGAAATACTGAAGCTCAGTGCTTTGCTGTACACACACTTTTAAAATTATTTTTCTGCACATACTTTTTTTTTTTTTTAAGGTACAATGTCTTAATTTTAAAAGGGGAAAAGAGAAAAACAACCATGAAAACAAAAAAAGAGAAAATTTAATTCATAGACTCCAAGCCACACACTGACTCCCAGCAGGAGACAAAGGATGTGCTATGTTACCCCACAGCTTAGCAGGTCAGGAAAGACTATGGGAAGGGTACACCTCAGTTCAACTTGTGGGCAGGTATCAAATCAAAACCAGATTTCAGGTGCTTGGTATGCTGCCACACAACACACAGCATGGGCAAGCCTCAGTGCTGCGGGCTGGAAACCACCAAGGGACACTAAATAAATACAGCTCCGTATTATTATCAAGTATTAAGATCCAGATAAGTGATGCAGAGAAAAGAGATGGAACCAGGGGATTTTTATACCTGCACAACTGAGAAACAGGAAGAAGGAGGCACAAAGGACTGGGCAGATGCTGCTCAAACTGAGATCAAGCCAACCTCAAACAGCTGAATTTTGCTTTGATGTCAGCACAGGTCACTAAGGGGAAAAGGCAATAAAGGGAAGGATGCAGGAAAATAACTTATGCCTGTGGAAAAAACCCTCCTTGGGCTCAAGCAGCCAGGAGGATGGTTGGCTGAGAGCCTGAGACTTGGTCATTCCAGCAAAGTCTTTGTCACCTACACGAAACAGAGGGAATAAGAGGTAGCACACACCACAGGTGAAGTAATCTTTTCTCTGTAGTTTAAGCAACCATATTTGGATATTTTACACAAAATTGCATCCAGGTGCAAAGCAAAGGGGTGCTCCTGTTCCAAGTTGAGGGGTTATGAACCTGAGCAGAGCCAGCTGCATTTATTACTATGTCAAATTGAAGGGAGAGCATGGGTAGAAAACTGGGGTTGGCATTCTAAGGAAGCCTCCAAAGAGCATCTTTCCAAGCAGTCAACAACTGCCCAAAATATCCACAACCCATTGTTTCAGCAATGTTATGCCAGCTGCACTGAGTGGACAGCTGAAAGGAGTATAATAGTTCAAAAAAGCTTCAAACTCTTAACCATAATATGGTTTGTTTTGGTACCCTAAAATAAGTGAACATGAAATGTTTCCATTCAGAGTAAACAAATTCACCCAAGACCATCCCAGGTGCTGAGCAAACTCAGTTTTGTGTAAGAAATCCTGGCAGCACCACAAGGCACCCTCCCCTGAAGGGGTCAATATATTAAGCAGGAAGGAGCTGGATGATATTGATCTTTCCAGAGGAGTCAGAACATGTCTGGAGGGGTGCAGGCTCAATCTCAGAGCCGAGATTTGACATGAAATTATTTTAGAAGCTGCAGTTCAGGGAGAAAATTTATCTTGCCTTGTTTACCGCAGCAGAACAGATTTGCCTTTCAATTAGCTCTAAAACATGCAGGCTGGCCTGGCTTGAAATTAGCTGGAATACATTCAAAGGGAAAAACAAGGGGGGAAAAACCCCTCCATTTACATATTACACCTTTGTTGGGTGTGGGCAAACAGAACTGTTGGTAGCCAAAGCAATTTATAGGTCTTGTTATCCTGAAATGACAGCCAGACAGTTAAAGGCACATTCTGTAAAAAAAATTATATATCCAAGGATGTCCATGATAGTTTTCAATTATAAATGTTTAATATTTATAGAGTTTAGCAGCTGGGATTTCACACTGAATTGATACAAAAATGCTGAATCTGACAGTGAGCTCCAGCGACCAGAGGAAGCTGCCAAATGCCAAGGATACTTAAACTATAAATACATAACAACTACAAAGAGGGTAATTCAGAGAGAACTGCAGTGATGAGGCAATTCAGAGTGATGGCATGGTGGGAGACCACTGCTGCTGGACCACTGACTGGAAGCCACCATAACCAGTAGGGGAAGAAAAAAGGTACAGTTTTGATAGAACCAATTAAAAAACTTGTTTTAAAGAGTTATTTTGCTACTCATGGAAATCTGCACCAATTAGTTCTCTACAGACTCATCTCTATGCAGCCAGTTTCTGTAAGGAAGATGAATGGTTTTACAGCACAGAGACATCTTCCACGCATTACCCAGGGAAGCTGATGATAGATTTACTACCTACACACCTCAGACAGTCCATTCATCACAGTCATTTATGTACATGCTAACAGATACAGATTTCTTAACTGCTGAGTAACATTTCAAAGCAAATGACACATTTTCAATTTATTTCAGACACAGCCAGAGTGCAGCCTACCATGGAAATGGTAAAATAAACCCAGACACACCCTAAGTGAGGAGCCCAAGGCTTCAGATTTCTGTGACTTACACTTGAACAACTTGAACTACTGCTTGTATTAAAAATTATTTCTTTTCTTAGAGGCAAAAAATTATTAAGGACTCAAAACACCTAACTCTTCACCAGCAGGTGGTTTTATCCAGAGATTTCTGACTCAAAGCCACATCACCCTCAGAAAGTTACTCCAGCGACAGTATGCTGGAATATATTCAGAGGTAAACATTACAGATGAAAACAAGACTTTTTCTATTGCTTCTGGACAAAACTTACCTTGAGATAAACAAATTTGGAAACTGCCTGTTGCTTTACAGGTAAATTGCTTACACCCAAGCAAAGCAAAAGTCACAAAGATCAAGTTTTCTGTTGTTATTTTAAAGTACTCCAAATTTAGAGCCTTCACAAGAGGTTTAAATTTAAAGCAATGACTTTCCTTTTTAGTTTTATCCTTAATCAAGCAATATGAACTCAACTTGTCTCAAAATGTAAGGAAATACAGAGGAATAATCAATGCTCACTGTGATGAAAACTCAGAGAGACTACATGTAAAACTGCAGAAAGAACTAAAAGTCTGCTACTTTTCCTACAAAACAAGATGCTGTGGAAGCATCTTTTCCCAAGATGGTCTACAAAGTCAATTTAAATACACAGATTAGTCACAATCTTTCAAAGACATTGTCCAGCTCCTGGGTCTGGATTTTCAAGATTGGAATTTTCTGAGTAAGGAAGGTGAAAAACTACCGGAGCCCAAAGTAAGTATTCTATTTGGTGCAGAGCTGTTCCTATATACAATTATATCTTAGAGAAATTGCACAAAATCTGTCCTTCAAGAATCACAAACTTTGGAGAAGGTCACTGTGAAAGGCTGAAATAGCTTTTTGCACCCTTTTTTTTTTTGTCCCTGGAGGAAGAACAAGAGCTGACAAGTTGCAGTGATGGAAGAGTTCTGTATTCTTAGTGTCCTGGGAAAAGATCTCATAACCAAAAGCATGCAAGCAGAGCTGAGAGCATCACTTTTTAATTTGTCAGGGTGGAGAGGCCCTTGCACTGGTCAATTCTTTGCTGTCAATAGATCCTGGCTGGTCTCCAGGTGCTGCAGTGGTTTCTCTGTTCCCCCACCCTAGTTACTAATTTTACATTGATTTTAGTAGGGCATAAACTGCAGTTAAGTGAGCAGAAACAGAAAAACGCTACAAATCTGTAGGATAATTATGAATGGAGAGGAACAGGGTATCCATGCAGCCATGATAAGACCAGTAACAAACCTCATAAAACACACAATGCTCAGGTCAGAGCTCCCCAAACTCTCCCAGGGCCCACCATGGCAGAGCCAGAGCCCAGACTTCACTGAGCAGTGTGACTGCTTGCTTGGAGAGCAAAGAACTGCATTTCTCTGGCCTTTTCCATGTGAAAAAACCCAGATTTTGCATTGTTTCAGGGCTTTTACTACAAGAGGACTGACGGATTTCTTCTGGCAACAGAGATGTTAGTAAAAGACAAGCCATGGGCTGGAATTTTTGATTCCCCACCATGGCCTAGGGATGATGTAATGAAGAAGCAGCTTTTTACTTGCTACTTCACGAAGTCCTCAAGACTTCAGAGATGAGAGCCAAAGGTGATGCTGGGCCTTCTAAGAGGGTCAGACTCCCAACATGAGGTCCCAGATCTCCACCCTCCTACACTGGCAGAGGAGTAGGAGAGTTTTTCCATGAGAGTTTTCTTCTTCTCCTTCTTCTGTTTTCCCTTCTTCCTCCTTAAGCAGCTGGACTCAGCTGGTCAGGGAGGACCCCATGACCAGCTGTGGCCTGCCCACAGAGGTCACTGGCCAACAGAGGGGAAGGGCAGCAGAGCCACCTCAACCTGCAGCTGCTGCCCTCGGCTGCCAGAAACCCTCTGCAGCTTTTCAGGAGGTGAGAGCAGCACACTCCTCCCCAAAATCCAGGACAGGGAGTTTCTCATGGTGTTCCACATCACGCTTAGCCAACACTTCACTGAGCATATTTATAACTTCTTTGTTCCATATAAAAAGGCTGATGGCTTTGCTGACATTAACACAAAGCTGCTTGGCACTAAAAAGCAATTGATGCATTTTTAGAATTATTTGCCCTTGTCATCTTCAGGACTTATGTATAGTCTATGTTTTCTGATTTATTAGGCCTTAAAAACCTCTTTTGAATTTTATATCTCAATCAGCAGGAGCCACACCACCCGTAACCCTCCTTTTTATGATATAAGAGTTTGAAGCCTAGGATGCTCTGGATGTGCAGTGTGAAAGTCTACAACAATAATTTACAGCCCTTATTTTCTTTCTCTGCAAGTAGAATCAAAAATTCTTTTTGGCTGAAATGAGGATTGCAGCAGATGTCTGAAGCCAGGGGGGAAAAAAAAAAACCACAAAGAAAAACAGATTGAACAGTGGAAGGGGCTTCAGGCAAACAGGGAAGAAGTGCTTTAGGGCAGTGCTTGCTTTCAGAACTGTTGTTTTATTACTTGATGTTCACCTAGGTACAGCATCCAAGCTGGATTCCTTCGTCTTCCAGGCATCTGCTTTTTCAGAGGTTTCATGAGAGCAAATTACCTCTCAGGACCAAACTGAAAGCACCAGCTGGAACACTGGACACAGCACAACACACTCTCTGTCATGCCCACTTTACAGCTCTTTGCTTGACAATGAATCTCTCAGACTTAAGGAACCCAGGACATAATGGGACTTTGGCAAAATAAACCAAAAAAAATATATATATAAAAAGCAGAAAATCTATCCTGGACATAAACAAACCTAAATAAATATTGTCCTGAGAACACAAGTGTTTTCTTCTTCCTCCCTCACCTCAGATAATCCCAAAGGGTTTGGGAAGGGTCTTTAAAGCTCATCCAGTCCCACCCCTGCCATGGGCAAGGACACCTTCCATGTCCCAGGCTGCTGCAAGCCCTGTCCAGCCTGGCCTTGGGCAGAATGAGCCTGCTGAGTAAACGACAGGAGCAGCACAACCCCAGGGAATTCCCAGCCCAGCACCTGGATGGGAAGCCAGCCGCACTGATCCGGATGGTCTCCAGCACTCCACAGGCTCTCAGCTGCTGCACTGCTCTCTTTGGATCGAACCTGCAATTAGATTTAGGACAGACATTAGCACACAGTGAAAGGCAACCCACAGCCACTCCCTCTCAAACCTCAGTATAACCCATGCCTAGCTGTGGGGACAGGCTGCACAGATGTCACACCTTTTCTCTGCATCTCACAGAGGTCTGATTTTCAAGTTGCTTGAAACCTTGCTACCACCCTGCTATAATGCCAGGTGTATTCTTGGGAGAGGATGACCACCTGATGATGACCTTAGCCAGAATCTACCTGGCTTTGTAAAGCAATACAATCACAATAAAGAAGGGAACAGACTACCCCACCACAAGCTGCCTGGTGAACTAGGCAGTATTACTCCTGCAGTTATCAGGGCAACAACATATTTACAGAAATCAAATTCAACAGCAAAATAAGTCTGATATATTCAATTCTATACCCAAACCAGGTAATTAACAAGTTTCCCACAAGTTTCTAGACAAAGTTTTTCAAGAACAGTGTTCCAGACTAATGACTTTGGTAGGCACCACGTGGAAATTCAAGGTGTTTCTGCCCTCCTCTTTAAAGCTTGCATCATCCCTTACCACTACACCTCATTTCCATCAGCAATTTGTGCCAAAAAATCTCATGGCAACTTCCAGCTGAATACTCGGGCAGTGCTTCCTGTGGTTCCTGGCAAAAACTCACTCCCAGATCAGGCTATCCTTGCAGAGAGTGAGTCCAGGTACTAGCATCCCCCATGGCTGCTCCCTCCTTCCACCCTGACTCTGAATGCACGAGGAGGTTCCAGCTTTCCAGCTCTGGAAGGCACTGGAAAAGGGCCCTGCATCAAGCTCAGACTCACACGATGCAGTGTCCATAGCTGTGTGATGTTTCCAGAACAAAGCTTTTCACATAATGCCAGTTTTTTCCCTTTCTGAAAGCCCAAAATATTTACACCTGCAAGTCAAGATTACATGAATAATTCTGCCTGCTCTCTGCTGTACAAAAGCAGCATGAAAAACAGCCTCCTTCTTCTCTCTCTGTGCTTTTTTTAATTCCCTGGACCTGTCAAGTCTACAAGCAAGTTATTCACTGCAACACCACCAACACTGTGCAGGGTGAAAAATCAGTCTGGGCTGTCACTCACTTCAAGGAAGAACCCACAAGGGTGCAATTTCCATAACAATAAATAATAAACAGGAGTGGCAGATCGACAGGTAAGCGTCAGTCCTGGAAGATCCCAGGGCAACCTCTCTGGTATCCAAGAGAAACTCTGCAAAGCAGCTAAGCCCTGCTCAGTGGGGGTGAAATGCAGTCACCAGAGGGGCTGCAGTCATCTGTCAGCAACAGCTCCAGCCATGGGCTAACACTGAAATTAGGACCTTAAAAGTGGGACAATACACCTTATTACAAACTCCTTTTCCTTGCCACGGCAGCTAGAAGCACCTTGCAGGCTGCTTTTGGCCTCGAAACCCAAGCCAAAGATCCCAAACCCTGCCTGAAACAGAATCTAAAAGGAAAACTGACAAGAGGAACAACCTGAAGTCAGGCATTCCCTTCGCACATCTCTCTTTGGAAGTCTTCTCCATCAGGAATTAACCTCAGACCCAGCCCGCAGTCAGATGCAGCAGACATCCCTGCGTGGTACCAAGGTGTCCCAGGATGGGAGCCTGACACCCTCCAGCCCCATTACAGATCTTATCTTCTCAGCAAGTTGTGAAGTAGGAATGCAGGGTGTGAGAGACCTGAGGAACTCTCCAGTCCAACCCCCAATGTCCAAAAGCTGGGACAGCTATGGGGGCAGACCCATAGCCCAGGGGTTTAGCCAGTCAAAACTGATAGAAACCTCCACAGATGGAGGCTGAACAGCCTCTCAGGGCAGACATCTGCTCCACTGACAGACTGTCCTCAGGGAGAAAAGGAACATGTTTACTTATCTCCAGTCAGAACCTCCTGTGTCAGTTTGGGGCCATTGGCTCCTTCCTCCCACCACACACCACTGCTGAGAGCATGGTGTTCTCCTCATGGTAGCCCCTCTAAGTACTGAAGGGCTGCCATTACATCCTTCCTGTTCTCCAGGGTTTAGTAAAAACATAATGTGCTTGTGAGCTGAAAAATGTTTTAGAAAGAGAAAATTTATTTTCTCACTGAACAACAAACATAACACCGAGTGTTCTGCATGCTACAGACACCTGGGTGCTAATGTGGAGCAATGCTGATGATGTTTCACTTCACAAATGCTTCCCAGCACTGCACATTTTCCAGCATATGTCTCTAGATCCCACTTTTACACATAAAAAAGGAGAGCAAGTCCTATGAGGAGCAGCTGAAGGAGCTGGGAAGAGGCTGGAGTCCCAGGAGGGGCTGAGGGAGCTGGGAAGGGGCTGAGCCTGGAGAAAAGGAGGCTCAGGGGGGCCCTTGTGGCTCTGCACAGCTCCTGACAGGAGGGGACAGCCGGGGGGGTCGGGCTGTGTTCCCAGGGAACAGGGACAGGAGGAGAGGGAACGGCCTCAGGCTGGGCCAGGGGAGGCTCAGGGTGGACAGCAGCAGGAATTTCCCCATGGACAGGCAGGTCAGGAACTGGAACTGCCCAGGGAGGTGTTGGAGTGCCCATCCCTGGGGGTGCCCAAGGAAGGATTGGATGTGGCACTGAGAGCTCCGGGCTGGTGGCACGGCGGGTATTGGGCACAGCTGGGACTCCACGATCCTGGAGCTCTTTTCCAGCCTCAGTGTTCCTGGGGTTCTGTAACTTTATTTGAGCCAGGCTAAGCACACAAATTCCTCAAGCTGCTGGCAGCAAGACCAACCTTGACCACAATCCCCAGGTGACAATGCCAATTAAGCAGTCCATGAGGGGTGAGGGGGGAGAGTCTCCTGCAGAACCACCCACAGGAGACACCTGAACCCCCTGCAGATGAGGATGCAACCCTGTCACCACAATCCAAAGCAACCTCCTCCAGAACCATCCTTGTGTCTATTCTGGTCTGTCCTTTGTTCCCAAAATCCTGAGCTTGGACATTCACAAATAGTAGCATCACATTGGGCAGAGCCATCACTTGGACTAGGAGCAGGCACTGGCAGAATTATCCTCCTGGTGATTGCTACCCATAATATCTTAGGGATACAACTGAGTTCATTCAATTATTGCCCCCTGAAAACCAGGAGCTTGCACACTCATGGAATTATATTAACTGTATCACGAGCATCACATGAAAAACTGAATTTGAAAGTTCAAAGGCAGAGAAGTGAAGAGGGATGAGCTGAAAGGAGAGCCAAGCAGGGACATGAGTCTTGGAAAGGCCCATTGGAAAGATGAAGCCACTTCACCACCCAGAGCATCTACCACACTCTCACTACAACAAGTCAGAGAATAATTTTGTGCTTCATCTAAAGAAAACAGTCAATCACACAGTGTAATCCTGAATTCATTTAATGAACACCCCCTGCAAAAGGCAAGAGGAGACCAAGGCCCGAGCATGTCCAGTACCTAGAGGATGGTGTGTGAAACAGATCTGCAGAGCACAGGAACACAGATCCCAGCACAGACAGCCTTCTCCAGGGCTGCTAACTACTCATCTAAGGAACCAGGAAAATAGAAACCAGTTTCTGGATGTCTTGCAATGATTAATACCCCTCACTTTGCTGTTTGCAGGGGCAGAAGAGTCAAGCCAGGAAGCTTCCTGGTGGATACATCTCCCCCAGCACATCACAACCAAGGCTGAGTCTGTTTAGAGAAGCTTTGCCTTCCTTCCAGGACACTGCTGGAGCTGTCTCTGCACTCTTAAATTGCACACAGGGAGCCCTCAGCCTGCATCAGGTCAGCTGGAGGGAAATGCCTCCCTGCTGCTGGATTACATTTACAACCTTCTTCCTTAAAGGTCACCACCTGCACTTGATGCCTTTCGAGGACATCACAACTGTAAGGTCCCTGCATACTAATGGCCAAGCTTTCCTGGAGTCACAGGGAAGAAAACTGGGCACAAATCCATGACCAAGAGGTCAAACAGGGATAGCAACTACCTGCTCAGAGTGTTTTCTGCCTGTGGTACACCTCTGAACTTCGGATGAAGATCAGGACTGGCCTTTTGCTTCAGCTGCTCACCTGCCTGAAGTTGATACAAGCCACGTCTTTAATTTTTCTACATTTATTTTGGAAGCACCAAGATATTTCTGTTCATTTTACAAGCCCACTACTTATCTCTTCTGTTTCACTTCTTTCTCTTTTCACTGTTTGGAACTATAATCATTTAAATCAAAGCAAGTCTAAGATGAAAACTGCAGGAAGACCCTATTTCTGCAAAGCAAGGATGCTCAGTATTAGCAGAGCATACCTATGAATTATTAGAACCTGAATTAGTCTTCATTTCAGAAGCACAAACCCCACATGCTGAAACCCAAAAAGGTGACTCCAGCAACCCACACAGACCTTCCAGCCACAGGAACAACATCAAAAGGAGGGGGCAAGCTCTCCAGCAGGAGGAAGAGCCCGAAGCATGCCCTGCTGCCATAAAGCTGAACACATCTGCTCATCTGCAGGGCCACCTACTTGAAGGGGAGTTTCTCGTCGTTGGGCTTGATGCAGCGCACGTAGTGCGGGGTGGTGGCGTTCAGCGTCTCCATCAGCAGCTGCAGGGAGTTGCGGAACTGAAAGGCAAAACCACTCGTCTGGGGGAGGCATGAAGGAGCTGGGACCCTGCAGCCCCAGCCAGCAGGTGCCACAAGCCACCCGTGGCTGTGACACAGTGTGAACCTCCCTGTGGAGCCAGCACAGGCAGGGGGAATTCAGAGAAGACACTGGGGAGGGGGGGTGAGGGATTCCAGCTCAAAGAGCCATGAGCAACAAAGCTCAAGACTCTGCCCAGTTGGGTCTTTGAAACATCTCCAAGGATGGAGACAGCACAACCTCTCTGTGCCCCTGCTGAACTTTTTGACTGCCCACAGCGGGGAAAATGCTCCTTTTCTGAAGCTGTTTCAGTGTAAGGGCTCCACAGTATATTGGGACACCAACCAGTGAATCCCAGAGCAGCCTCCACCCTCCCCAGACCATGTCTCAGCCACTTTCAGCCAAGACTACTCAATCCTGCTGTTCCAGAGACACCACTAGAAGTCATCCAAAACACAACAGCTGAACGCAGAGGTCATGGAAAAGCCTCTTTCCACCCACAACAGCTTTTTATTTACCTCTGCTTCAAACTGAAGCAACAAGACGTTAGCTGGATTGCTCTGTCGTCACTGACTCACTCAGCCCCTCCTTACCTGGTGTCCCACTGTTTTCCTGTGCTCCTTGTTGGCAGCTTTGAAGGCTGGCTTGGCAGAGCGCACGTTGATCCGGGGTGTTCTCTTTGGCACGGCAGTGGCGGGCACGGCGTCCTTCTCCTCCTGGAATAAGTCTGCTACCATCTGATACTGAAACAAAAGGCAAACCTTGAGCACCTCTGGCCCTGCTCGCTGGGAATGAACCCCCCCAGCTCCCATTGCTCGGGTCATTTCTCATCCTGAACCTGGAAGGGGAAAAAGGGCAAGAAAGTGAAAGCAAGAAGAGTTGTCTACATAAACCACAACAGCAGGGCAGCTGACCATTCTGTGCTGCAGGTCAGGAAACCTTGAAATGTGCACACTAAATCAAATTAACCTAAAAAGAAAAAGAGGCTGGATTGCTGAGGTCTTGCCAAGGCACAAAACCTCCTGAACAGGAGGTGACTCTTGCTCCCAAGGCTTTGTTTCAGGGTGTTTATCCAGCCCTGCCCCAACAAGGATGCTGCCTACACAGCACATACCCCAGGAACAAGATCTCCAGGGAGGACAGGCAGCAGCCAGGCCCCACCACAGCCCCAGAGGCACCCTTGCTTCTCAAGAAATTAAGGGACACAAACACTTCCTCCCTAATTACCTACCTTTCAGGGCAGCACCACCATCCCACAACCCTGGAAGCACCACATCTAGCTCATCAGATCCCTAAGACTGGTATTTCTGGCAAGGCAGCAGCAATATTTACACTTCATAAACAACAGGTGAGCTGGCAAAGGCAGTTAATGCCTTTTTTATTATTACTATTTAGGGAACAGGATATTCAGATTTACGTTAGGCTGGGGACCCTGAATATTAAGTAAGCCACCATAAATCTGGTCTGGTTAGCAAGGCTCTTGAATTTTCACATCTTGAATCCATCCACACTCCCACACTGGCTACCGCCACAGCTGCACTTACATTCAAAGGGGAAATCCTTAAATGCAAAAAAACCCTCTCTGTCAGCAGGTGGGATGTCATGTATCACCAGCTGAGCTGGGCTCCTGCCTGGTGACACTGCCAAAGCACCCACGATGCCTCCCAGCAGCACGGATGCTGGAGCACCTGAGGGAGAGCACCACATTCCCCACATCCATGGCACACCGTGCCCAACACCCCAAAACCACCAGCACATACACCCAAAAAATACCAAACATACACCCCAAAACCACCAGCACAAGGCAGTGGCAGCTGCCTAGCACTCTTGCCCCAGCCTCAGGCTCCTCCAAAAGCCCAGCCTGGTTGTATTTCCATTTAAGATCCCAGGAAGAGCGCTGTGGTTTACCACTTTTTAGACATAGAGAGACAGCCCTGTGCTGTGAAGGGCTGCCTGGCTCTCTGCCACATCCCAGGGCTGAGACAGGAACACATCCAGCCCTGTCCTGTGGGATGTTCTCACAGCTTGTTAGGACAGTAGCCTCAACACCACTGTGGGAAGGACATTATTTGCATTACATGAGCAAATTTCTTGCAGGCTCCATGACAGTGCCAGCTAAGGATCTGCTTCACACTCAGCTTCACTGCTATCTCTGCAGCTCACCCAACTCCTACCACAATAAAGGCTCTCTCCTTCTTCACCTGGCCCTCTCTCCCTAAAAAACACATCCTGACAGTAGTTGTGGATGACACATCCCCATCTGGGACGCTCTGACTCCTGCAAGCACAGGAGGTATGGATGGCACACCTATTGATGAAAATATCCAACACAGGCTCTGCATGACTGCCTCACACCTGACAATGTGGTAAAAGCCCTGCATGTAATTCTGGGTTTCAAAATATCTTCTCAACACAGCTGGGAGTGCCACTGATCCCTCCATCCACTTGGTATTAATATCAGCAGTGCTTGCTCCTGAACCAGTGCTGGAGAAGGATCTCAGAGCCAAGCTCTCAGCTTGCATCATGCAAACCTGGTGGAACTGGGACCATCTCTAGCAGGAACCATTTCACAGGTTCTGGAGCATAAGCACGAGGGACAAATCTCTCCTCCTCAGCTGGCAGAGTCAAAACCATTGGTGCATTATTTGTAATTACAGAGAACTGGAAAATAATACCTTCACAGCATCCCCTTATGCTTTCCATCAGCATTCAAATAATTTCCCTTAATTCAAAGAACATCAGCTCTCAACTGTTTTAGCTGACCAGTGCTTACAGAACTAAATGCTTTATAAAGCATCTCTTTCAACATCTTGTCGATGGCAGTAATTGCAATCTAATTAGCAGAAGGCAGTTCTGCCTTGGTGGGAGTGCTTTGTCAGCGATGGCTTGCTGACAGGGAGGTGCCCAGGTCCTTGCTGTGTTAAATTCAGTGTCCCCCATTGCCCTCTGTGCTGCTTTAGTGGGAATGCAAAGAAGAGTGCAGGGAAGGCTGTGCACCAGCCTGATCCTGAGGACAGGACAAAAGTCCTCGCAGCACAGCCCTCTGCAGCACAGATCTGAGCTTTAGTTAAATTTACACTAATTTGGGTAGCAGACTCAGCACTGCCACTGCTGCTTTTGCTGGTTTAGAGAGACCAGGTTGCCTTTTACAACAAAACAAAATTGGTTTTAGTTGTTTACAACCCTGAAGGGCAAATGGCAGGCAAGAGGGAAAAATACCAGGGTAACAATCTGCTGGCAAACAGGGGTTAAGGGCAGCAAGAGCAGATCACCAGGTGTTGAAGGATTTGGGAGAGGAATGTGACAATGCCCCTGCTGCTCTTCTTCCAGAACAGCACAGGATCAGCACAGGCTGATCCTGCCCACATGTTGTTAAGGGAATGGCTTAAAGGCAGAAAATAACAAACTATCTCCCAAAGGTTCTCAGACCCAAGTGTATTTCAGAGTGTTTTGGGCTGGGTCAGGGCAGCTGTGGATGCCCCATCCCTGGAAGCATCCAAGGCCACACTGGACAGGGCTTTGGAGCAACCTGGGATAGTGGAAGGGGCAGGGGTGGCACTGGATGGGATTTAAGATCCCCTCCAACCCAGCTATTAAACAAAAGTCCAGCCTGCTCTGATATTATAGCGTGGTCTCTATATATGACAAGAGAGCCTTTATTTTATATCTGTGCTTTTAGGGAACAATTTCCAGGGTCTCCACCCCTCTACAGCACACTACTCCAATGAGTTACAATCTCTCCTCTACACCAAACAGTCAAACAGAAATCCTTATCAGAAACTGCCAGTTCTGCGGCACTGACTCCAACAACAAGTTCAGCACTGGCTAAATAATTAATCATACAGCATCAACTATTCCTGGAGGTTACCTGGCATTTCTAATGAGCTCTAATCACGCCCAGTTTTTCCCTGGGAAGCTTCCTGAACATGCAGAGTTCTTGATTTGGGCATTATTAAAGCCCAGCTTCACAGTTATTAATTTCAAAATTACTCCCATGGATGAGAAAATTGCTCATCTTGCCATCTTCACATGAATTCCTTGCTGTGAAACAGGCCAAGCCACTGACAACACTTAAATAATTTCCCATCCTCATGTCTTCCAACTTTGACAGGAACAAACTCCTCCTAAAAATAATGTTACCTCCACCTCCCTCCATCCCACTCCTTATTCAGGGTGGCATTTAGAAGGTCACAGCCAGCAGCAAACCCAAGGGTGTCACAAAGAGAAGTCTGCATATGACACACATTTGCTTGCAACATGCAGGGGGCCTTCAAAATTTGTAATGTAAAAAAAAAAAACAAACCAAAAGAAACCCCAAAACCTTAACCTGCTGGCCTATGCTGTGGAAGGTTTTGAAATGGTTTGGAGGAAAGCAGATGCACTCCTTCCTTAAACCACACACCAGGTTTGGAGCAACAATGGTGCCCCAGAGTCACACAGCCTGGATTTTGGCTGCTGGACGGTGAGTGGGACTTTGCAGGGCTGCATTTTCACACTGACTGCTTTATAAAAGCTGCCCCTGGGAGACATGAGGTTGTTTAAATTTAGTTTCAGCTCATTAATTGACAATGAAAGACTCAAGGCTGCAGGGAAGAACTTTTGGTCTGGTTTTAAAACAACAAGGATCTGAATTCCTTAGCTGTCTGCTCCATTGACACTTTTAAGCCAACCTACCCAAATGCTCACAGAGAGCAGGAGTATGGTACTGGAAGCCAGTGTGAAATCTACTCAGTTTATATAGAACACTGTAAAATCTCCAGCTTGGAGCCCACTGTCAAATGCTCATTTACTGCAGGCATGACCCACTCCAAAGCCTTCAGAGCCCCACAGCCCTTCTGCTTCCAACATCCCACCAAATCCATAGCCCACAGGAAATTTTAAACAGCAAGAGCCAAAAAATCCTTTACCAGGAGACCTGGCATTCAAAGCCAGTCAATACATCCCTGCTGGCACTTGGTGCAATGAGATGTTGACAAGCTGTTTGTACAACACTGGGCAGAGGGAAGGTACACGGCACAAAACCTTGCAAAAGACAAGAGACACCAAGAGTGATCATTTGTATCTGTTGATTTGTTAAAGTTACACGTTGGCAGTGGTGTAAAACAGCTTCACAGCAGCTGGAGTGTCTCAGAGTTCATGTTACATTTCCAGCATTATGTATTGACTCCAGTTTTTGCACAGTAATTATTGAAGTAATTAGAAGTTACAGGGACAAGTATGATGGATTACAGCTAAGAGGAACAGATATTTTCACAGAGGAGGGGGATAGGACCTGCAAGGCTACCCACAATATACAAACTACACTGGTGACAGTGGCTTTTAACCCCAGATCCCCGTGCTTTTGACCAACCTGATCTAGTGGAAGGTGTCCCATGGCAGGGGGCTGCAACAAGATGATCCCTAAATTCTCTTCCAACCCAAATCATCCTGTGATTCTGTGGGTGATGGGTGATGGGTGGGGAGCTCCAAAAAAGAGCTAAGTGGGATTTATAGTGCCCAAAACATACCTGCTCCTAATTTTGGTCCTTGGTGACCAAAAAAAGAAGAGGATCAGCAGGTTTGGAAACTACTTCTGTGATGCATCTTGACAGGACACCAACACCAGGGTGAAGGAAGGCAGACAGCCACCCCCATCCCTGCATGGGTGCCACTGTAACCCTGAGCACCCTCCTCTGCCCCCTTTTTCCCTGCTCCACACCCCACTGATTTGTCTCTTTGGTGGCTGTCAGTGGCTCACACCCAGAGCCAGGCGTGGCACAGGGACACACAGCTGGACAGCTGCCCTCACCCACTGCTGTTTTTACCTTGCTGGCTTTCAGGATGTTGATCTGCTCCTCGTACACAGTGTCCCTGTTCTTCTCCAGAAACCCCTCGCTCTGGTACTCCACCTGCCAGGACACAGAGGGAAGAAGCTCAGAGGGACAAGCCCAAACACACAGGGACAAGGTGCTCCCACCACTCCCCTGCTGCCAGGAGATCACCCCAAAACCCTGAGAGGGGAAAGGAACAACTGGAATTTAAAGGTCACTTTTTATCAAAGTGAATGTAGGTAAAAGCAAAATCCTTACTGCAAGCACAGATTGTTTCCTAGTCAATAAATTGCTGTGTATGGAAGCCAGGGGTAAAAAATGCAAGGATCATCAGTAACTCTACACACTCTTTTGTTCACTCCTCAACTCCTTCTAAGCTAATCAATAAACCTCAAAATATGCCCTGCCTAAGTCTCTTGTAGGTCTCTTGGGTTTTGAAACTGCAGAGAGTTGGGATGCAAAGGAATTTTAAAAAAAATTAAAAATAAATTAGAGACAACAAAAGAAAATGTATCTTTTTTTTCACATTTAAAAAAACCCAAAAACTTCCTAAGAAATATTATTTGTGAAGGATCTATATGCAAAACCAGCTGCCTATGGAAAGGTAAGTACCAACCTTTGCCATGCTGAGTGCCTCTGGCACCCAAGGCAAACCTGCTTAGGAGAAGCACCTGTAGGGCATCACAGCACCTGGATGTTGTCCAGCTCCTCAGACACATCCCTGGGTTGATCTTTTTAATTTTTTCCTGACAAATGTGTGTTTAGGGTAACTTCAAGCTTTTGAGATTCCTGTTTGCTGTGAGTAACACCTGTCACATCAGGGCTTCAGCAAACCTGTAGCCCACGGACAGGACCCCCGAGCACCAGGCACTGGGATTTGGTTATGGTAAGTGCCACACTTGGTATCTTCTCCCTCAAAAAGGTGGGATCTGCCTGGGATCACCTCTCACCTCCTCCCTGCACCGTGCCTTGCTGACACTCACAGCTCCTGCTCTTCAAACACAAACACGTTTGCTGCCAAGCTGCCCTTACAGAAACCCATTTCACTGCAGCTTTGGGAAAGAGGATTTTTCTCTCCTGGAGAACCCACAGCTCACAGCTCAGAGCCACAGCGGGGAGGCTGAAGCGCTCGGGGCTGATCCAGATTTGAGCCCCTCAGCCACGACCACCCCCCTGCAGGCACCGAGGAGCAGCTCACGGGGCCACCCACAGATTCATCTTGCTGCAGGAGGCTTTCCTGTCCCCGCTGGGTACCTTGTCAGCGAAGTGCAGGACGATGAAGGAGGTGTTGGACATGCGGGGCTTCTGGAAGTGCTGGCTGGCGGCGTGGCGGTCGTACAGCTTCTGCGCCCAGTTCTGGTCCGTGCCCTTGGGCACCTGCACGGGGACAAAGGGGACACTGCCAGGGCCAGGTGCTGCTCTGGGCTCACCTACCTTCGTGACAAACACGCCCAAACTGCGTTTCCAGCAGGAAACACCCGAACCTTGGATCCGTTCTAGCAGCCGGAACGGCTCTTGCAGGGAAAAATAAAAGGCAAAACAAACAGACAAAACGGACCAAACAAACAAAAAAAACAAACGAAAAACACCCCAAAACAGAGAAAAAACAACCACAAACCCTGAAACAAAACAAAAACAAAAAACCCACAAACAAACAAAAAACAGAAACAGCCACCAAAACAAACAAAACCAAACGAAAAAAAACAAAACCTCCCCCTCAAAAAACAAACAAAAAAAACATCCCAAAACAAAGAAAAAACAACCACAAACCCTGAAACAAAACAAAAACAAAAATCCCACAAACAAACAAAAAACAGAACAGCCACCAAAACAAACAAACCAAACGAAAAAAACAAAACCTCCCCCTCAAAAAACAAACCAAAAAACCCATCCCAAAACAAAAATAAAGCAACCACAAACCCTGAAACAAAACAAAAACAAAAAACCCACAAACAAACAAACAGAAAACCTAAACAGCCAGCAAAGCAAACAAAATCAAAACAAAAACCAACAAAAACCCAAAACCTCCCCCTGAAAAAAACCAAACAAAGAAAAAAGTTCCAAAACAAAAAAGCACCCACAAACCCTGAAACGAAGCAAAAATAAACAAAAGCACAAAGAAAAACCAAAACAAACAAAACCAAACTAAAAACCAACCAAAACACCTCAAAACCTCCCCCCTGCAAAAAACCAAACAAAAAGCC
>VZRH01006930.1:132867-170918 GCA_013397555.1 Urocynchramus pylzowi | reverse complement strand
AAAAAAAAAAAAGGGGGAATGGGAGAAATGAGCTGGTTTTGTGCTTTTATCACCCCCACAGTCCTTGAGGAAACCTGGGACCGCTTTCCCTCTGCGTACCCAACACTGCCTCCACAGCTGGTGCCACCTGTGCCAAGCAGAGGATGCTTAACCCATCCCCTTCCCAAAAACTAGGCTTTACAGTCTTTAATGCAACAGAATCTGGTGCCTGGGACAACAAATTATTTCATTAAAGCCGTGGTGTGGCTCTCAGTGATGGATGTGTCCCTGGAGAGCCCCCACTCTGCTCAATCTCGGTTGCGTGGCCGAGCCAATCTGCGCCTCCAGCCCTTGCCACTCAAGGAATGTGGCACCCCAGGACTCTTTGGAAATACCAGCTGCTGCAGGCTCATGGTCACAGCAACAGGGCAAGGAAAGATTTAATTAAAACAAAGATGGAGAGGCACAGAGAGCTAGTGGGAAAAGGCGATGAGGGCAGGAGTATATGAGGAAAAGAAATCGGAGTGGAAACTTCTTCCCATCCAAGACACCAGATGTGATTTATGAACCCTCCCAATGAGTGCCAGCCAGGACAGAGCTGCTGTACAACTCCAGCTCCAAGGGAGATCTCACAAAGTTGCTAATTAATGGAACTTACTAGCACAATTTGCTAATTGACAAAGCAGATTAGTTGCCAGCCCCACATGCGTGCACACCAGGAGGCCCTACCTGCTCAGAGTGACTGCACTGAGGGCAACATCCTGATGGGGAAAGCAAAACAGTGCCTCTTGGGTCTCTATTCATGTTAGTGCACTGTAATTTGGTGGAAAAAATAAGCATATTCACCACTCCAGCCCATACTGTGGCTCCCTGGAAGGCACATCCAGCCTGGGGACAGCTCCTGTAAGTAGATTTTCAAGGGGCAAATGCTGCATTTTGGTTTTTCTGCTGTTCCCCATTCTGCTGGTCTCTCCTATATCCTCTGCAACACCAAGGTTTGTATTGAAATATTTAAAGTTCATGAATAAGTCCAGTACACAGCTGGTTGCCTGGGTGTTCACACTTCGTGTGGCAAACAAGAGGGGGAACAAGCTGTCCCCACCAAGTCCAGGAGTGCCTCATGAATCCACTCTTCTGACTGACTTCAGTATTAATGCTACAGCAAATAACAGCATTTCAATAAATACAGAAAGGATTTCAGTGCTGCACCCTCTCACCTCAGTGTTAACAGAGAATTAAGGATGCAAAGTCGAGCATTAGAAAGTTGGAAGAAAAACCCTTTCTTTCTGGAAGAAAACAGCTTCTGCACTCTCTGTTTGGATCCCATCCCTAGAAATCCCATCCAGAGGGACAGTTCTTCCCCAGGAGTACTGGGACAGAAGCTCTGAGGATGTCAAGGATGTGCTATGAAGCTGGCTGCTCACTCCCTGCTTTTCCAGCTCAATCCCTCTCCCAAAGGGAAGGAAAAAACCACATCAATTAGGGGGGGGGAAAAAACCCTGATAGTTAGAAAAATGCATTAAAAACTCAAAAAGCACATGAGTTAGGAGAACCAAACCACTATAAAGTTGAGCAGAGTCAGGCTATCATCACCCACATTCCCTGCATTGTAAATTACTCATCATTTAGACAGCAACACCCATTTACAAAAGGGATTCATGGTCATTTTAGGACACCAGACTCCCACAAGCATTTCAGCCAAGAACATGGACACCTTCCCCTGCAAATCTGCCTCTTCAGTAGGATCTGCAGGTCCTTGTGGAAAAGCCCTGCTGGTGTCCCCAGGGCTGACAGCACCTGCTGGCCCACGCACCGGACAGGCGGCTGAGGGAGGTTTTTCTTCCACACTAACAGATTTTCAATCCCAGCTTAATCTTTCATGAGCCTTATCCTCAAGTCTCCTTTCATTCAGATTTCTGAAAGTCTGATCCTCTAACTCAGGCATCCAATTTTCTGTATGGACCCACCATCACTCACAGGGCTCCATCTCAAAGCTTTATTTATCATACTCCAGCCTGAAGACATTTATGTGGGGGAAAACAGCTTCTGTATCTCATTAAAAAGAGATGGGAAACAGTTTCTCTATCTCACACAGCCTTTGAACCAGTGCCATATTTAAGATCTTTCCAAGTGAGCCCAGAAACTTACAACCCAGAGAGAGCAGCCTCATCACCTCAAGCCATCCCACTGAAATCCCAAACCAAACAGAACTGTGTGGTTATCATCCTTGACAGCAGTGCTCCTGCAAACCTTGCCACGTGACAGCAGCTTTGGATGGAGATCAGCAACCAGTGGGGCTGCACTGCTGCTCCAGCACTTTCTGGCATCCTTTCTGCTGCTTTGGTTGTCCAGATGTCAAAACTAACATCCCAAACACCAGTAGCTGTAGAAACCTCGTGGGAGGGTTTATACACAAGACCCAGTTCCAGCAATTGTGTAGGTGTTATAGCCCTAAAATGACACTGCTTTTTTGTTCTGATCCAGAACTGCTTTGGCAGGATTTCATTCTGAACTTGACGTTCTCCTAGAGCTGAAAGACCTTCAGAGGACACAGGATTTGGGACTGAGCAAGCACAGTGACTGCTCTGGGTTAGGGACTGGCTCCTGGAGCAGCTGCAACTTGTGCATTCCACCTTCCCCTCTGAAAAACAGGAGCAATTCAGCACCTGAATGTAGTAAGGGAGAACAGGAGACCACTGCTGTCCCACTGAGAGCCACAGAATCCCAGAAGGGTTTTGGGTTTCAAGGGACCTTTTAGGGTCATCCAGTGCCCACATGCAGGGACACCTTCCACTGTCCCAGGTTGCTCCAAGTACTGTCCAACCCAGCCTAGCATGGATCTGCTGCATGGACCTGTCTGGGCCACCTGGGACTTCTCTCTTGCCCTTGCTGCCCAGAGACACACACACAAAAAAAACAGGGTGTTGAAAAAAGGGAGGGTAAAACCCAAACCCTTTCCTTTTCCACCCTAGAACTGGCAGAATCCTTTCCCTTCTCTTCCATCTTCTGCTTCTTTGCAGCACTTCAGCTAAAATGAACTCAGGCAACTCTCACATCCCTCTTCCACCACCACTCAGGATGACAAGCCAGAAAGTAATGGGTGCCCAGAACAATTTTAAAGTGGCTCACTGCCCCTGAGGGCACAGGCTGCAAGCCTTGCAAGAGCTTTTTGCACCTGACATCCCCACCACAGGCTCTCAAGCTCCTCTGAAAGCTCTCACTGCACCAGGGCTCAGCAGCAGCCCTGTGGCTTCACAGATGAAGGAATGGAGTGTCCTCAAACCCCACAGCAAAATGAGGCAGTCTTTGGTCTCCACAGCAGCACCTTTACCCCAGCTCATCTTTAAGGTTGTTTTAAACAGCAAAAGAGACAAGAACTCCAGATGGGAAGGGCATGGGAGGTAAATCCCAGGACGCAGTGCTCACACAGACCCATGTGCACTACTTTGTGCTGAAGGCTGCACGCTCTGAAGAAGGATCAAAACTGCAAACCACACAGCATTTTTTGTGCCCCTTTCCATTATTCCCGTTACCTGCCACCAGCCAAAGCAGCGTGTGCTTTGCAAGAAGGGGAAGACAAACAACCAAGGACTCGTTGAGCAGCCTGGACAGCTGAGGAGGTGCCTACCCGTAGATGTCGAGCACGCCGATGAAGGAGTGCTGCTTCACAGTGGTGTGCAGGGCCTTGTTGACGTGCTGCACGATCCAGTTGAAGAGCTGGGCGTAGATGTGCTTGGCCAGGGCGTTCCTGGCGTTCACCACCTGCTGCAGGGACATGCTCTTCACGTAGGTCTCGGCCGTGGTGACGAGCTTGCGGTGGCAGAGCCAGTGCTGCATCTGGCTCTGCTCCACGCCCAGCAGGCTGCAGAAGTTGCTCAGGTGCTCGTCCTCGCTCTGGGAGGGGGGACCAGAAGCAAAGCCAGCAGGTTGGTGACACCCCAAAGTGGCAATTTAACAGCCAAGTTCCCAGCTCTGCGCAAGGAATGGCAGCTGTTTGTAACTGTCTAGGGAAAGCTGTGTGTCTCTGTGGGGCACAGGAGTGGGAAGGCAGTGACACCCATCCAGCTATGGGAGTCCTCATGGGACAGCTCACACAGAGCTCTGGATGGTGGGACCAAGGCTTGGCCCTGCTCTGGTTATCCTAGAGCTCTCAGCTTCCACAAAGAGCACATTCCCACAGGAAAAAGAATTCTCCACCTCACTCGTCCTCAACTACCCTGCCCCAGAGCAACCCTGGTTATGCCTCAGACTAAAGCTTGGGGTGGGCCAGGACACCATGCCTTTTACAAAATAACTCCATCCTGAGTAACAAAGCTATAAATCGTGCATTACCAGAAGGGCTTAGGCTTTGCACAATTAATAAAATGAAACGTGAACTTCATTTTCTTTAGTGCAATGTGTTTCTCCCCCCTCTGAAATTAAGACAAAGCAGTTCTGAGTCTCTATTAAGGTCAGACAGCAGGCACTGCCTTTGGAAAACAAGAAAATAATTTCCCCTTCCCCTGTGTAATGATACATATCTATAGGAAGTAAATTGTTTCCAGTTAGATAAGTGTACTTAGAAATGCTGGATGGGGTTGGGGATGCAGAAAAAAAGTGCATTTTACAAGAATTCTAGGATGTTTTATTACTATGATACATTTTTGACCAGAGTCAAGGTTGTACCAGAATTTACTTAATACCTTGAAATTATATTTGAAGGTAATTAAACAACATGAACTTCATTAACTCAACATCATTGAAGCAGGAAGCTTTCAGATATCCATGTTGCCAAATATCAAGTAAATTACCCCCAGCATCTCACTCCTTGAACACCACATTATCTCAAGGGTAAGACTGAAGTTTGTGCAGAACCCCTTTAATACTTTAATTAGGAACAAACGACCCAGCCTGGGATGCAATGATAATTTACAGGACAGTATTTTCCATATAATTGCTTTACTTTTCCCCACCTCTGAACAAACACAGAAACAGAAAAACTGCCTCTGAGGCATCTTTAGTGTTACTTATTTTTGCTAATTAACCACGCAGTGCTCCTTGACCACATTACAAGCAGCAGCTCCGTGGCTTTGCCTGGAGGAGAGTGGTTGTAAAGCATCAGACCTTGTGCTTGTCTCTCCCCACACTGGGAGTTGTAAGGAAGCAGGAAGAGGTAAGGTGGGCTGGGATGTAAGGGATGTAAGCAATTTTTGAACAACCTAGCTTGCAGGCTGGCAAGAGGGGAGGAATAATGCATTATTTCCCAGGATAAACAAAGCAACTAGGAACTTCTGATGTGTTTTCAAAAAAAGGCCAAGAAAACCAGGAGGAAAAGGGCTTTCTAGCCAAGGACACTGCTGTGAGGGCCAGCAGATGAGCATGGCCTGACTCCTGAGCACACCCAGCTCCCCAGGTGCCCGCTCCTGAGGGTGACCCACCGATATACTGCAGACCTCCCCGTCTCGTTCCCCTTGGATTTTCAAGTTCCCCAGGTGCAGAATGGCAGCAATTATCCTAAAAATGGTCATCTGATGAGACTCCTTCACTCCTGCGGGAACAATTGATAGCTGATTGTCACAACGGAAAATGAAACACAATTTTAAGTTCATTTGAAGGCGCTTGCAGCGTTTGATTTCCTTCCGAGGCAAAAAAGAATCATGAGGCTTCTTCCAACAAATACACCATAAACTCTCAATTTTAACACTGATGGGTTTAATACACACAAACCCAAGGACCCTGCTCCACAGTGAACAAACAGGATCAGAGTTGCAGGGGCTCTGCTGCTTTCACTGAACAAGGAGGTGCTCGTCTGCCATCACAGTCCGCTGACAACCAAAGCACACAAATTACAAATTACACTTATTGTCAACATCCCACAACAAGAAGGGAAAATTAAAGCCCTGCACAACGCCTCCACACTGGGGGCACAGCTGGATGCAGCAAGTCACCAGGGAGGTGATGGGGAGCTCTGTCTTACTGTCCCCAGTGTCTCCACAAGAGACACTTGAGGGTCTTTACTGCGGGTGGAAGATGTTATTGCCTTATATATTTTATTTATATATTGCCTTATCTATTTTTCTTTACAGGCATTCCCAGCAGGAGCTTTGCTCAGCAGCAGCCCACACATGACCTTCTTGCTGTATCTTGCACTTTTTTAACATCCCAGCTGGGTTTCTGTGTCCCTTTTGTGCTCAGGGCTGGTGTCCTAATTATCCACCCAAGGCCTGAGACATCACCTGCTGGTTTCTGAATTATCCAGAGCCTCCCTTTCTCTCTCTCGGGACTTTTCTGTTACCAGCACAGTGAGAAGTGTTTCAAGGTTACTAAAAGGAGCAATGCTCTGCTCTTGCTCAGAACTCTTAATTGGAGTTAAGCCTGGCTAGGACTGGGGATTTGCAGACAAATTTTACTTCTTTTTACCCACAAAAAGGCAAGACTGGAAACTCTAGTAGCAATTTCACCAGGCCACGAACAGCAGCAGAGCTGGGAAACACTGGAGGGAAATGAGGAAAAGCAGAGACAGAGGAGCACGTGAAGGACAGAAAATCATCATCAGACTGGCCCCAGAGGAAGATGCTCTCACAGGGCTTCCCAGGGACCAGCAAGGAGACAGGGGAGCTGCTTGGGCAGCCAGAGAAGGGGACCAAAGAGAGAGTACACATGCCAGGGGGATGGGGAGAGAGTTCTCTGGGGATTACAGTCCTGTGGGCAAGTTTGGAGCAACCAGGAATCATATTTTTTGAGTAGTTAACAGAAGTGACACAAGCGGAACAAGAGGAGGGTAAAGACGAGACCCCAAAGAGAAAGAGATGAGGCCCATCTAAAACACAAAGAGGACAAATTTTGGGGAAACAGTTGCAGTTCTACAGCTTGCAGTGAGTCCCCACGGTCACTGCAGGCACAGCTGGTCAGGGGATTTCACAGGCAACTGTAAATATCATGAGCTCCTCTCCCAGCCTGTGAAATGGAGCCAAGAGGCACCAAGACTGACCAGGATTTATAAACTTGGTTTCAGATAAATACCAATACACTGTATTGAAGTTTTCCCTTCCAGATTGTTTTTCCTTTCAAAGATGCAGGCAGGGCACAGCTCTGCTCCCCTGCTGCCAGCACGGGGGCTGGACACAGCCCCAGCTCCCACAGCTGCCGTGGGGATGTGGACTCTGCACAGCAGGGATGGACTCAGCTCATTATTTCCAGGAATCAGCTACTGTGATCCAACAAGTGACATCACCCTCAAACACAACACTGACTGAACTGCAGAGTAATAGCTCTTTTCCTGCTCATAAACAGGGTAAAAAATAGCAAGTCAATACTGCATCCCTGCTTTGACTTCAGAATGGTTTCTCTTAAATTCTGCATCCCTCTCCATTTCACTGCTGCTTCACAGACAGCTGCTGGAAACACTTCTGCAGCTCCTACTAAAGAGCAAAGTAAAGCCATCCAGGTCAACAGGAACGCTATAACTCAGGCAAAACACTGAAAACAATTGTGAGACTTGTGCTGGGCAGGCTTCAAGCAGAGCAGCTCCTTACCAAGCAGGGTGAAGGCATGTCTGGTTTTCTCAAAGTCATCAGCATCGTCCACGCCGTCGATGGACGTGTCACCTCCCTGAGAAGTGTAGAAAAAGTCTTCAGCACAAGCTAGGAGAGAAGAGAGAGGAGAAAGAGATCAGCAAGCAGTCCTCCACACTGTCACCACTGAGTCAGGAACAGATAATAAATGACACAGGCTCTAGGTCAGAAGGTTAAGAGGCTAGAAACCCCGAGTTTATTGGAGCCCCTTCTTTTATACACTGTTCCAATACTGGGGGACCTGACTGGTCATTGAATCAACACATTTCACATGACTGGCTAACTGAGAAGACACCCTTTGGTAAACATCTCATGAGAAAAAGAACTTGTTCAAAACACTACCTGCAGATAGTTTACATTTCTTTCTCTCCACCTTCCTAAAACTTCCCAGACCAATTCAAGGGAAATTTTATCTAGCTTTCTCCCCAGACCAATTCATGGGAAATCTTATCTAGCTTTCTCTCTCTCTGACCAGACTGTCATATCCACAACCCACTGCAGCACTCCCCCAAATGGGCACTGGGATGTTCCCTGTGCCCCATCCCTGAAGGACACCTGTGTCCTTTGAACCACAGTTTGCTCAGGGGTGGATGAAGCAGAACCTTGGTGAGTGGCTGTAGCTGCTTCTTGCAGGGATGAAACCTCTTCTCCATGCACAGCAAGTGCAGTCAGGGCAGTGCTGTGGTGTATTTGGGATCCCAGTAACAGCTCCATCACTTGGGGGACGACCATTTCAAACACTGAGGTGACTACTTTCAGTAACTTCTCATCCTGTTTTACATATCCATGACCAATTCAGCTGTTTTCACACCTTTTCTACACAAAGCCTTAATCCTTGGGAGCAAAGGGGATGGAGAATGGCTCACAGTGCCTGCATTACACCATGTGAACATCTGTGCTTTAGCCAAGTTACTCCAGGATGACACCAATAAATCCTGTGGAGGCTGAGAGGCATTTCCAATGCAAATACAACAGGAAGAGATTGCAGGATTTCTGTCCACTTAAGAAAGCTGCACATGTAATCCCCCTCCTTAAAACAAGGCCCCCCACGAGGCCCAGAGCAGTGAGATGTGTGCCCAGGGCTGCTGGCTGAGCCCTGGCAGAGTCAGAGCTTTTCCCTGCGAGGAAAGGGACAGCCTGGACAGCCTCCCCACCCCACCCAGAATCAGTTCTCAGCACCAGCCTCAGCCTGTTTTGAACTGAGTAGGAGTCATTTGCCAAAACCCACTCATTAACACACACAAGCATATTTCCCAAGCATGCTGAATACAGAGAAAACTCCTACTGTGTTCCATGCCAGCCTAGTGGTAACCTTTAAAATCACTGCAATCTGCACTTTTCTTGACTCAAATTGCCACCAGAAGCTCCCCTTCCCTTCCCAGGCCTCCCACAGGCTTCTGCATTAGCTGTACTTTCAGGCTGTAAAGAAAAACATTTAATTCTTTTTGGCATACAAAGCCCTGTGACCCAGAGATTTCAGTAATTCCACTCATTGCTGGAGCATCAGGAACGAGGGGCAGAAAATGCTGATTGGGGTCAGGCAGACAATGTCCCTCCTGGTCCCCCAGCACAGCAGGAGCTCACCCAGCCCATGGTGGAGCACATCACACTCACAGCCTGGTGCTGCTGCACATCACCCTGCAAGATGCAGCCAGGGCTGGTGGTGCCTGACGGGACCAGGACGTCACCTTTCAATTTGCAACATCCACACTGGGATCTATTTCTGCCTCAAGCCATCCCTGGTATAACTCACTCCAATCTCTATATTTCAAGATCTCTGTAATTATTTTAACCACACAAACCCTTTGATTCACTGCAAACAAATAAAACACATTTCTGCCTTGCACCACTGCCCAGGCATCATTAAGCTAGACACCACACTTCAAAAGGCACTTGCATTGCACATCACCATTTAAAGTCAAATATTTACTTGCTAGTTTAAAATTAAGCCTTTAGGATCACTCTGACTGAAGCCAACACTGGTTTGCTCTGCTGGGCTCATGTTAGGTTTAGAGACTCTTTTTGTTTTCCAGCACCTTGCAACTAAAAGGAAGTAATAACAATTCTCTGTATGTGTAAGACCCAGAGAAGCAATAGCTCCTGGTTTTTAGATGGAAAAATATACATCCTCCTCCATGAGTAATAAATAAAAAGTGGATTTTCACATCAAGACACCTCTTGTTTTGTATAAGCCTTGGGAAGACAAGATTGACAGGTAAGTACAGCTCCTACAAGAGGAAATAAATCTGAGTTCTGACTAGTCATCTTCAAGCAGGCCAGCAAATCCAAGGCAAAGCTGGAAATGAAAAACATCACTCAAAAGAAAGACAAACAAGTGAATTGTGCACCTCTGCACCCTCTGCCCAGCAGCAGCAATCCCACAGGCAAGGGCAGAGCCTGTGTCACACCAACAGGAGCAGCTCACAGACCCACACCCCTGTCCCCACCGAGCCCCTGAGCAGCCCCACATCTGACAGCCCCCAAAACATTTTGGGGAGGTTTTTTCCAGCTATTGCAAGGTGAGAGGGCAGGAAACTCCTTCACCTTTGGAAAAACTGCTTCTTCTCCAACACCCTGTGGACACCTGTGCATGCTGTGACACAGCAAATGCAAAGTGCCACAGAGAGCAGCTGGAGACTGACAGGCACTGGCACCAAATTTTGATTAGAAATGACCCAAGAAGGCTTTCTTGCAGGCTAATGGCCCTGGCACCCACTCCTCCTGCACCACCAGCTGTTGCCATTACACATTCATCCCTGAGATGCTGAAGCTGAGAGCCCCAGTCACAACTGCACAAACCTGTCCTGGGTGATGCACCAGGACAGCAAAGGCCTCTCAGCCTGCACTCCTGCCCATCACCACAAGCACAGATGATGCTTTTAGAGAGCTGGGATGAGTAAGACTGGTATTTCCCCTGGTCCACATGTTCCCAAGAAGAGAGCAGTGGTTTCACAGCTGGAGCTCTCACACGTCAACTCATCTTCCAGATGGAGCTGAAATAGTTTGTGTCTGAATTTTAAGATGCCAGCAAACATTATCATTACCCAGGGTATGTTTTTAAAAATCAAGCATGTAAGCATGGCATAAACTCTTGAAAATGGTCCATGTGATGTGTTCTGTGTGGGCAATGTGCCCACAGTGATGCAAAAGGTAAGCATTAAGGCAAGCTCAGAATTACCTAGAAATCGAAATCCCCTCTCTTCATCTGCCATTCCACTGTAGTGTGGAGGGCAACTTCTGCAAGACCCTATGGTGGGATAAAACCTGCCTTGCTCCCTATTGAAAATAAGTAAAAAGCCTGGTTTAAACCTTTTCTCTCTAAGCAGCAGCAAATATTCAAGATAACAAAATAATTAAAATTCATCCCTGCACCACCTGCTGAGAGTGCAAACCCTCTGAATCAGGTGTTCTACAGAGGTTTTGCTGCAAATCCTGGGGGGAAAAAACCCAACCCATTCCAGGAGTTAGCCATTAAAAATAAAGAAACATAATGAATTCAAAGGACACAACCACTCCTGCCAAGACACTGGCCAGATCAGTCCACACTCACATTTGATTTAAAACACACACCTTGTGCAAGGTTGGTACAATATTAACACATGATCTCCCTGCATCAGCTGGCATACACACAGCAATGTAGTTTCACTGCAGCTGAAACTCCTGCAGTTTCACTGCCGATTTTCACAGAATCACAAATCACAAAATGGTTTGGGTTGGAAGGGACCTTAAAGGGACACCTTCCACTACCCCAGGTTGATTCAAGCTCCATCCAACCCAGCCCCAGACACTGCCAGGGATCCAGGGGCAGCCACAGCTTCTCTGGGCACCCTGTGCCAGGCCCTCCCCACCCTCACCCAAGCTGCCACATCCCTGGGGATGGGGTGAGCAAACCTGTGCCCCACCCAGCAGCAGAACCCTTCAGTCTCCTCTCCCTGCCCTCCTCCCAGGGCACACTGGCCTCCCCAGGGACCCACATTTCTGACCCCACCACGTTCTCCTGCTGCCCTCAGACCCCAGGCAGCAGCCAGCAGGGCACAGGGATGTGCCAGCACTTACTGAGTCCAAGGTCTTTGAATTCTGGGAGGCTCGAGGAGGCACAGAGCTGGTAGAAGATGTGGTAGTTGCGCTCGTCCTCTGCCTGCGGGGAAAGGCTGAGTTACCAGAGGCACAGAGGGGTCACAGCAGTGCTCCCACCCTCACACTGCTGCCTCCTGAGCCCAGGGCCACCCTGCTCCCATCCCCTGCCTCCCACCACTGAGACCCATCAGTGACACCAACACAAGGATGTTTTCCTTGCCACCTGGGAGAAAGGAGGTGCCAAACCTGACCAACACACACTGCCCACCGGGCAAAGAAAGTAAATAACTCTGTATTACCTTCCACATCTTATCCCTCTCTGGAGTAACCTGACGGGGTCTTCTCTGCTCTCTGAGATGACCCCAGGTGTTGGTGGAAGCTGCTTTTCCCAGCCCAGCTGTCCAAGAAGGAGTCAGGAGTCTTCTGCTCATGTTCTCAGTGATGTTTATTGTCTCTTATCTAAAATATTTTCTGTCTGACCCACCGAGCTCTGGCCAGCAGGTCAGTCCAAGGCTCACACCTCCCACGGGGCTGGTGCTATCTTTTATACCGTGAACTATGTATTAGATATTTACAATTGTGTACCAGTCCCTAACACCTGTGTTAGACAGTGACTTTCTACTCTGAACCAATCTAAAAATGCCAGCATCACCTCAAAGATGGAGGTTAGGAAGAAGAAGGAAGAAAGACAGGGCATGCCCCAATCCCTCCATTTTAGGGTTTTAAACCCCCCTGTACCAAATCCCAAATTTTCTCCTTTCACCCTCTAACTACTGCTACTGTGCTGTCTAAACTTTTGTGACTTGTGATTCCTCATCTAAGCTTGGTAATTTGTCCCATGGGCTGAAATCAAAGCCCCAAGTGTTTCTGGCCTCCCGCCAGGGCTGCCCAAACCCCTGTCCAGGGTTCAGGGCATGGAGAGGAATGTCCTGGATTCCAACAGTAACCAGCCTAAACGAAGCAGCAAGCACTGAGTTGAAAACTCACAGTACTAAAAAAGAAGGTGGTTTACTCTTCATGGCTTCTCAAAGTTGTCAAGTTTTTAAGATTTTTCTATTTGGGGCACTCTTTTTTTGTGTAAGAACAAAATTTTTGCAGTAGCTTCTGATTTACATCCCAAGCAGAAACTAAGAAAGCCTCTCCTGGGCCTGCATGAGAAACCCAAGGGATGTGCTGTGGCAGACATCATCCTTCTCAGCCCCTCTCCTGCCCTTCTTCGCCTTCAAAACTGAACTCTGCTGCCTGCCATTTGTTCTCCCTGGCTCTTTATCTGACAAGTCTCACAGGTACACCTTAGCCCAGGACAAGGGTCATTAGCTGGAATCATAGAGAACTCCAAGACTGAGTCCAAAAGACACATCTGGAAGTTGTGTCCACCAAAAAAGCGACAGGAGAAGGGAAAACAGCCTCAAGCTGTGCCAGGGGAGGTTTAGGTTGGCTATCAGGAACAATTCCTCCATGGAAAGGGCTGTCCAGCCCTGGCACAGCTGCCCAGGGCAGTGGTGGAGTTCCCACCCCTGGAGGGGTTTAAAAGCCATGTGGAGGTGGCACTTGGGGATGTGATCACAAAGAAGGTGGAAAGGGACTTGGTACAAGAGCATGGGGGGACAGGACAAGGAGCAATGGCTTCCCATTGACAAAGGGCAGGCACAGATGGGATATTGGGAAGGAATTGCTGGCTGGGAGGGTGGGCAGGCCCTGGCACAGGGTGCCCAGAGCAGCTGGTGCTGCCACTGGACCCCCTGGAAGTGTCCAAGGCCAGGCTGGACAGGGCTTGGAGCAGCCTGGGACAGTGGGAGGTGTCCCTGCACATGGCAGGGGTGGAATGAGGTGATCTTTAAGATCTCTTCCAACCCAAACCATTCCATGATGATGATTCTGTGATGGGTGTGGCAGTGCTGGGGGGACAGTTGGATTCGATGGTCTTAGAGGTCACTTCAACCTAAATGATTCTCTAGCTCTATTTGTAAAGAGTTTGTTTTCTTTTTTTCTTATGTACAGAAAAGACCCAGACTATTGAATTCCTTGAATACAGTACCCAAAAGAAAGAAAGAACAAAGCCCCACAGCTCCTCACCTGAAATACAACCCGAGATTTTTCCAGCAGATACGTCCTCATGTTGGCACCAATGATGTGGTATCTTTTATCAAAGCCAATCTGAATGTATTTCCCAAAGCGGCTGCTGTTGTCATTCCTTGTTGTTTTAGCATTTCCAATGGCCTGCATAAAACAAACAAAATGAAACATCAAATTTTAATTGGATTTTTGAATTTCTTTAACCACTTCGATTTGCAATCAGTGTTATATAAACAAGTCACAGGAGGATTTGAGGAAAACCCCTTCCCAGATGCAGAAGGCAGAGGAGCAATGTGACTTTGGGGAGGACTCTTCACTGAAAATGTGGTGTCTCCAGGGTTTTTATGGAAGAAAAATGCATACAAACAGCAATGAATATTTGCACAGTAATTAAACCATCTATCCCAAAAGCCTCAACATTCGTGTTCCACCTTAGAGGATGCCCCCACCTTTGTTCAGAGTCAACACCAGCAGCTTCCCTGGATGGGTCTCCTTCCCCCACAAAGCCCATTTACCTCAGGGTTTTTCTGCAAACCAGGCAGTTTTCTTTTATGTTTTTTTCTGCATAGGCAATGTTCTCATCAATTTCCAATAAAGACAGGCAGGTTGCCTGGCCTCAGCACTTAGAAATTACAGCCAGAACTGAACACAGGCAGGAAAATTAGAGCAATAAAATTCTGGGGTCATATAGAAGAATAGTGTGCACTATAAATTTTTTTCTTGGATGGTTTTAAGTGCCCCCCTGGTATTGCAGCTAGATTTCACAGAGGCAGGGGAGATGGGTGAGGAAAGGAGTAAACTAGCAGGTTTACCAGGAGTAAACTCCCTAAAGGCTGAGCCAAGCCTAAGGTTAAGCACAGGACAATGCCACACTCCACTAAAGCAACACTGCTGGCTCCTGCCTTGAAAAGTAAGTCACACGAGTCTGAAGTGCTTCATGGACTTTGGAAAAGCCCAAAATCAACTGAAGATACTTCATGACTCCAAAATCTGTTTGGAAAACGGGATTTAGGCACTCAGACATTTATTTTCAGCATCTGGCTTCAGTGAAAGGAAAACAAAGCTGCTTTTTCCCTTTCTTTTGTATTTACAAGAAGAACTCTTTTCCTTCAGAGCAGGGGTTTCCCTGTAATGAGACTTGTTATCCCCCTATCACAGATCAATTGGGTTGGAAAAGCCCTCCAAGCCCATCGAGTCCAACCTGTGCTTGATGCCCACCTTGTCACCAGCCCAGAGCACTCAGTGCCATGTCCGGGCTTTTCTTGGACACTTCCAAGGATGAGCACTCCAACACCTCCCTGGGCAGCCCCTTCCAACGCCTGACCACCCTTTCCATGAAGAAATTCCTGCCAATGTCCAGCCTGCACCTCTTGTGGCACAGCTTAAGACTATGTCCTTTTGTCCCATTGCTGTTGCCTAGGGGAAGAGGCTGGTGCATGATTGATAGCAACAGAAAACTAACAAAAATAAAAATTAATTTAAATATCTCAGATTAATCCCTTCCTTTCTATTCCATCTCTGAACAACAAAAGAAGGAGATTAGGGGGCACCATGCAGTGACAAAGGAGGAAGAAGATGATAAAACACTAACAGTGCCAGCTGCTCTGCTTGGGCTCTCCACTCTGGAGCCCCATCAAAGCCCAGCTCCTGGACATGTGCTGGGGATACTTAGGCTCAGCTTTAAGACCATCAAATGCAGGTGCAGTTGGGGTGGTCTAAATGGAGTCTGTTGGTGCATCTCTGCACTTCAGTCCAGCTCCAGAACTGGACTGATTTACAGCTGTTATGCTGTAAATCAGACCTGTCTCCCGAGGCCCTGGGGGCTCTCACTGTCCTTGTGACTTACAGAGAGACAGAGTGATCAGGACAAAGGAAAGGGAGCAGCTTTTACCTCCATGATGGGGCTGGAGGCCAGGACTTTGGCTTCGATGTTGGTCTCGCTGGCGGAGCCCCCGACGGTGGCGAAGAAGCGCATGGCGTATTTGGCAGAGACCGTCTTGCCCGCCCCCGACTCCCCGCTCACGATGATGGACTGGTTCTTTTCATCCCTGGGGGGAGACAGAGCAGCAAAGTCAATAAAAGATAAGCTTCTCTGAGTTAATCCATTTTCTTGCACGCTCTTCCCGTGTCGCCAGTCGCTCACCCTGTGGCCACCAACGTTACAGACACGGGATTTCTTCTGGAATAGGAAAGTAACAGTGAGTAATACACAACTGTGACACTTCCCAGAGAAAACATGAAGGACACTGAACATCTCCAGAACATCCCCAGAGGCCTGCAGAGACAGCAGGAGCTGAGCCCCTGCAGGAAGCACTGCTGCCTCCTTCATCCTGAGACTCTGGGAAGCCCATTTCTTACACAACACCCAACCTCTGCTGCTGCACACCTGTATGGAGAACTATTAACAGGCATTGGCTGAGTATCAGCCTAATACTGTATATTTAATTTTCACTCCCAGCTCCTTCACTCAAGCATTTGAGATTCTGCTCATTAAAACACAGTCAACTTGTAAAAATTGCTTTTAAAACAGTTACTCAGAAAGATTCCTCTACACTCAAAACACATTAAAAATACTGAAGTTGTAAAATCAAGCATCCTAAAATTGGGACACAGAAGAAGTCACTTGATTCTCTACGCAATTATATGAGTATCAGTATTTTCACACAACTCACAACATCTGGTTAAAACTTTGACAACCACAATACAAAGTATGTCTGACATCAGAGTCTCACCAGTGACTCATCCCTAAACCCTGTGAGGTCACTGATCTGAAGTGCAGAGGTATTTCACCAGGTACCTCCAGGGCACGGGACTTTGCATGGAGAAACTGAGCGTGCACCATCTCATGCAGCTCTTGAGCCTTGCACAGAGCACAAACCCTTCCAAATGCCTTTTACCACTTGCAAAATTAATAATTCACACAAAAGCCGTTGGACAAGTCACCATGAAATAGCCAGTCCTTCCCAGCATGGTAGCCACCAGATATGTCCCAATAATTAATCTGTTTAACAGGCTTGAGCTGCCAGGCAAAGAAAGGGCCAAGGCAGTGAGAGGAGCTCATTTTCAGACCTACATCCCTCCAGGAAAAGGTTTGCTGGCTCCAGGGCCAAGCGCCTCTGCTGCAGTGGGATTTGCTTCCCGGGGCATCATCAGCACACAGTAAACCCAGCAACTCTGCAATTTGGCTGCAGACTTTGGGAAGGGCAGAGTTTTCACTGCAGGATTTGCTATAAGCTCCCAAAATACCCGAGCTCTTGGGTAAGCTGTAAGGACATAATTGAGTGTGTTTTTAAGTAAGATCAACTTAAGCTTCCCAGACTCTGCCCTGGCTTTCATGAATCACAGCTGAAAGCAGGCACAGAAAATCCCATACACAAGTACAACAATAAATTTATATCTTGCATTTTCTCTCGACATCAGGAAACACCATCAAAACACATTTCAATTTAAGATACTCAGTTCAAGTTTATACCAGATGAGGAGAGGCTAAATGATTGCCATACCCCACTTTTGTACTTCCAACAGATACACCACACCATTAACTCCCTCTGCTGTCAGGCACAAACATCTTAATTCTTTCTAGGCTCAGGGTAATGGGTTTGAGGAAAAAAAACCTCAGCCAAGTCACATGCGACATTTTGAGACACTTTCAGCAGCAGCGGAAGAACAAGATAATTTCCAGCTCTCTCTATTTTTCAGACACCAGTTCTCAAAGTGTATCTTAATCCAGCCCCTGGCCAGCTAGTTCTCCTGGGTACCAACCAAGAGGAAGGCAAGAGGAGCCTTTAAGCAGCCCAGCAACCAGGCAGCAGTGCAGAAACACGGGCTGTGAGTGGAGCCAGGAGCCAGCATCCCAGAGCCCGTGCTCCTGGTGACTCACCCCGGGTGGGGACAGCCTGCTCCTGCTAAGCCACGGCGTCGTGCCCTCAGCAGGCCTTGGCAAAGCCACTGGGGCTCTCCCACAGCCAGCTGGCAGGATCCAGCACGGGGCTGCCAACGTGCCAGTCTCACACCTTTGGACTCCCACAGGTGTGCAACAATCCTCTCCTGGCTGCACAAGCCACCAGGCATGGGCAGCCAGCAGAGGAAAAGCAGTGCCAGCTGCACAGAGGGGAAGGGAAACAGCACCAGCCCCAGAAGGGAGCTGGGTGAACCCACAGCAGCAGTTCCTGGGACAGCTGATGGCTGTCCTGGTTTACCTCTGGCTGAACTCTGATTGAAGCTCCCCCATGCTTTGATCATCTTTGGTGAGGTGGGTAGTCAGTCTCTCCTTCCAGGGAACAAGTGAAAGGAGGAGAGGAAACGGCCTCAAGCGGTGCCAGATTGGATATCTGGAAAAATTTTCTTCATGGAAGGGGCTGCCAAGCTCCAGCACAGGCTGCTGGGAAGTGATGGAGTCCCCATGCCTGGAAGAGTTCAAACCAAGTGTGGAGGTGGCACTTGAGGACATGGTTAAGGTGAACATGCTGGTGGTGCTGGCTGACAGCTGGACCTGATCTTAGAGGCTTTTCCAGCCTTAATGGATCCTTGGTTTCAGTGACTCATGGACTGCTGAGCTCCCTCAGAGAAATCTCACACTGACCATCAGCAGGACTGACAGACAAAATTCCTGTCAGCTGCCAAGAAAGGGGCCAACAGAGCTTTGGCATGGGCTGCAAGGGTGGATGAACAGGCTGTCCTTGGTCGGAGGTGAGGGAGAAGCAGAAGGGAGAGGTGACAACCAAAATCCCTGCAAAAAGAGCTCTGCAAACGCAGAGCTGGCATGGCTTAGAGCTACACTTGCCTCAAAGTTACTTCAGAATTATTGTTTCCCACCCTGCTCTGCATGACTGGTAAGGCCCAAGTGGCACATTTCAGATAGTATTTCCCTGCCAGTTTTCTCTTTAAGCCATAAGACAAAAGCTCCACCAGTCTGGGAGTAAGCCTTAAGCTACATGAGGCCAAAATCTCAAAAGATGCATCACTTGGCATCCAGACAGCACTGCTGCAAGGTTGTAATTTGGTAACCCATTTTTTTCTCTTTAAGATTCACAATTGTGAGTTCTTGTCACCAATTTTGACCTCTTTTATAACTTCTCTATTACCAGCTGTTGGGGTGGGCCAGGCTGGGGAAGGCAGAGATCAACTCACCTGAGAGCCCAGCTGAGGACCAGCCCAGACCCACAGTTCCCCTGGGCTTCAGATCCCATCACAAAAATGGCTTTAAGTGGCATTATGAGTGTTTTATGCCTCCCTCTGCCTTGCCTCCTTTTAAACAGACATTTGCCAAAAGACACTGAGCCTAGTGACAAAACTATGGCCAACACAAAAACTGCAGCACTCTGCCAGGTCCCATTTTTCCAGAGTTTCCCAAGAATTTGCCCTAATGGTTGATGTGCTGCAATATGAAATGGGCCAGATGAGCTCTCCACGGCACAAAAAACTTTTGGAGTATATCAATAACATAGAATGAAAAGAAAGTTGCTCTTAGCAGGCCGCTCAACCTCCTGCATTTGCAGTAATGTGTCTCTTCTGGGTTTTTTGGTGGATAGTGCATGTTCAGACATTTATTTTCCAACTTCAGGAATAAAAGCTTTCAGGAATAAAGGCTGCAGAGCCTTTCCAGTGTACAAGTTAACCAACTGCTGGTGCCAGCAGGGGAAGATCGATGAACCCCACGGAGCAGCTGGCAGCACACAGGAAGCTCAGGCAGCAGAAATGGTTAAAGCCAGGCAGGAGGTGTTTGTGTTCAGTGTGGAATAAAAGACACTGAAATGTTTGGCCACCATGCAGGCACAGTGTGCAACACAGCTGCTTAAAATACATTCAATTTTGGCAGTGCCAGCACAGGAGAAAATTATTATTGAAAAGAACCTGGATAAATTGAAGTGTCTGTGGGTGAATACTGCCTCTGCTGCAGTATGGCAGTGCTGCCCCATCTCCTCCTGGGCCTGGGGGGCCTCCTGGGCACCTCAGGGCTTCCACCACAGCTTTTTGTGCTGCCACAAAGTGCTTCAGGGCTCCTCTCTCTGTGGCTCACAACTTACATGATGCTCAGGCTGGAAAATCACACCACGATCTGGGCTACAGCCCCCAGCCATCAGCGAGGCAAACAAAACCACAAAGGGGCAGAAGTCCAACCAGAACAAGATCCAGAACAGTTTTTTCAGTGCAAGAGGCACCAGCAGCTCCAGAGGTGCTTTGGAGGTGGGTAACACATCTTTCTGCAGGTATTTGCCATCTTAAGAGCAATGCCCCTCAAGACCACACACAGTAAGAGATGGGCGAGGTCTCCAGCCAGCAAAACTAAGAGGGGGTCACTGGTGCTTTTATAACACATGAAAAATAGCATGGAATCATAGAGACAATAGGGCTGGGAAGGACCTTTAGAGGTCATCTGGTAAAGGCCATGAACAGGGACAGCTTCCACTACCCCAGGTTGCTCCAAACCCCATCCAACTCATCCTTGGACATTTCCAAAGATGAGGCAGCCACAGCTGCTCTGGGCAATCGGTAGGAATTCCTTGTTTATATCTACTCTAGAAGTCTAATAGATACCATTTGTGAAAGGCAACATCTAAAGGTGCTGCCCAAGGCAAACCAAAGTCAGTTGGCTATGAAGAGAAAGGGCACCTCAGATTCCTTTGCTGATTAGTACTGGCTGCTAATTACCAGCCTTTTCATCCAGGGAACATATTTCCCTGCCTGTTAAAGCAGTCAGTCCTTCACCTGCAGCAACACAGAGAACACTGCTGCCCTCAGTGGAGCCCCCAGACAGCCTGGGACAGGTGTGGAGAAGCATCCACACCCCAAGCTGCTCAGCTGGACACAGCTCTCCACTGCATCAGAGCAACCAGAGGTGTGGTACTGCTCAGTGTTTCCATGTGCAGCTCCCACCACTTTATCTAATTAATCCAGGGCAGAACATCTCTGGAAAATCCTCACTTCAGAAAAGGGGATGGTCAAGCCACTGCAACAAAAAAGGGTTTGAATCTAGGGATGGTTCTTACCACTGCTCTGCCAGAGACAGAGGAGACAGGGAACACCTCAGTGCAGATATTTACACCCTCAGCCTTCAGCAACACTGCTTGCAAACAGTATCTGAATACAAATATTCCCAAAATGTTCTTCGGACGTATATCTCACCAGTCAGAATTTTTCCAAAGTCATCTTTCCTTAAAGCAATAATCCAAACCCATGAGGAGGGACCTGGAACATCTAGGATTTGTTTTCCTTCAGAAAATCACCACTGGCACAAGCAGCTTAACTGCACAACTTTATCCTGGTCTCTGCAGTGGGAGCAAAACCAGTTGCACCAAAACCACAGCTTTTCCAAGAGGAAAAAAGATCTGGAATAAATGAAGGCAGAGCCAGACCCTGTGAATAATTGTCAGGGGTCACTCCAGCGTTAATCCCAGATCTGACACTAATTCTCTGTGTCGTGGAACGAGTCAATAAGTCTCTCCACCATGGAAATCATATTTAACCTACTTCTTTCAGGTTGCTTGGAGGATTAGTGTTCATAAAGCAATCTAAAGATTAAAAATCCTCTAAGTACTGCAGTTTGACTTGAGCCTGACCACAACGAGAACACCCGCAAAAGCCCTGATGCATTTCTCCATCGGCAGTACTGCAAAGGCTAAGAATGAGCATTGCTACTGCATTGTGTTGCTAGGAACATAAAAAATGCAATAACTTAATCACCACTGGATTGCATCCCTCGAGTACTAACAGCAATGACAAAAAACTCAGACTCTGCTTTCAAATGAACAAACAGAAGTTGCACTCTGGAGGTGAAAATCAGAGTGTTGCAGCATCATAACACAGAGAAAAGCCTTCTCTGAAGTGGCCTCTGAAGTCAGGAGTTGATCCCATTTCTGCGGGATAACTGGAATTTGGAGCAGCATCACTGTTGAGAGTGGCAGCAGCTTCTTTTATTTGTTGGATCTAATTTGGTATTTTAGAATCCCTGGCATTGTTACTCAAGGCAAACAGAAAACCACAACTCAGGGGCAGTTACACTTTTCCCTCAGAGAAACCCAGTAAGACATTTTTCATCCAGTTGAACAAGAATGTTTAAGGACTTGTTTTCTGCTTGCATTTTCAAATATCAGCTGCAAATGCACATTTTATGCTGCAGCTGCTGAAGCCAGCAGCACTACAAGTACAGATTTTCACAATTTTCACAATTTCTCCCAAATGAAGCTACACATTCATTTGGGTCATTTTTTACTCTGTATCTTTCATTACCCTATACAACCTTTTTTTGGTCCTTGTTTTGTTTACACAGAAAACTATATTTAACATAGATAATTTTCTTTTTGTAGGAATAACTTTTGATACAGTGGCACATATCCCTGGGGGAAAGTAACAGTGTTTTCACCAACAATCTACACCCATATCAGAGCTTCAAAATTCATTCTGGTCTCAAAGAAAGAGTTGGATTCCGAAGAGATGGACTTGAGTTGAACTTGATTATCCTGATGGGTCCCTTCCAGCTCAGCATGTTCTATGATTCTGAGATGCACGGGGGGTGATGCTTTCTCTGGGATCCACCCTGCACAGCTCTGGAGCCCATTTGCTCACACCCCACTGGGTTTCAGCAAGGAGCCAGACAGAAAATGTGGCCTTCAATGTCTCAGGTGCTGGGAAAAAGCCTAAAAGCAGCAGTTTGGCCTGGAATGGGCAAGGATGAGCAGGCACACGGAGACCAGGCAAGGTGCAGCATTAACCTTCTCCTGCGCGGCGCTGACCGCCAGCTCGGCGAGGCAGGGCTGCTCCCTCTGTCTAACACTCATCCATCCCACCTTCCCAACGCCAAGCCTGCACTGGAGCTGCTGGAGCTGCTCCCCATGGAGCAGATCACAATGTCTCTGCAGAGGTCAGAGTGCTTTCATGAGGTGTCCCAGCGCTCCAGGCGTTCTCCCCACAGGAGCGCTGGGACTCCCACAGGCCTCAGCCTGTTAATGCCCCTTTTCCCCCAGACACTTCACACAACCGGCTGGAAACGCCCATCCAAACAGCACAGAAAACCCTCACAGCTCCGAATCTCTGCCAAATGCTGAGCTGTATCCAGCCTGGATGACTTTCTCGCAGGACTGATGCTTTGCACACCCCATCGGGGAGGAACACAAGCTCCTCGGCCTCACAGAAATGAGGTCAGCAATTCCTTTGTGTGCTGTTCCCAAGGAGAGCAAAACACGCACCCTGCCAGCTTCCTCAGCTCTCTGGCACCCTGATGCTCTTTTCTGTGCTGGGATCACACCACAGAGCATCCCTGGCTCCAGCCCAGGCCACCTGCAAGCTGCTGGAGCGCTGCAGAGGGAGGAGGCGTGGGGCTGCGTCCTCCCAAAAAGCACCACACACAGGAAGGAACCCTGGGATGCTGTGCCAGCAGATCAGCTTTGGAGCACCAGGAGGACAAGTCAGTTGTTCTTCCACCCCATGCCAGTCCCAGAAAGAAGGTCCTTCTGACTGACCACCATCCTAAGCTACTGCTGCTTGGAAAACTCCCTCACTGCCATCTGACTAATTATGGTTGATGAGCATTAGGAAAACCCCAGAAAGGGATTTTCAGAAACCACACTCTGGGTTCTCCATCCCGAGATCTCCAGAAGTTTCCTGAGGATGTGGAGCTGATGGGAGTGACTGGGAGGTGGGCAAGGCCAATGAAAAGTCTTTGGGTTCTAATTATGCTACTCATAAATGCTGTTTTGAATGTTTAATGATACTTGGTGTTACAGCTGTCTCCCCTCAGAGCTCCAACAGTTCTCCTGCATCACAGCAATAATTACATGTTCAATGTAGGCTATTATCCCTCCTTTCTGGTCAGAGATATTTCACACACACATACATACACACACACGCACACACACACTCATTACTTTCAGTAAGGCTCTGCCCTTTCTCTGCCTTAAGCTTTCCCATGCCAGTTCTGTCCCATTTATGAGTATTTATGATTTTTCTATAGGGGATGTTTCATTTATTATTAAATCTGCTAGCAAATAGCACAGTCTTTATTCTAAATTGCCAAAAAGAAAACAAAAATACATTTTTTTAAAGTTCACTAGTTGGCCACTTCTCAGAGCATCTCTGTCCTCTCCCACAGCAAGTAAGACCAGAGGGTCTCTCCTCCAGTCCTTGGGAAACATTTTCTGGGGTGTCTCCCAGTTTATTTTTTTTTCTATATATCACCTCAGGAGAAGAAAAGCAAGCCCTGGGGTCTGACACCAGCAGCAGCACATTCATGGCATAGCTCTTGCAAAACCTCCTCCCCTCATCCCCATCCCACTTTCAACTCTAAACAGAAGAGAACTCCCTCAGTTTTGCAGCTCCCTGAACTCAAGGCTCGTGCGTTATTTTTCTTCTGGTCCCCTTTTTAGACCAGAGCTTTACTTTTGGGATGATCCCTGCTGCAGAGCCCTGGTCAGCTGCAGCACAGCTCAGCCCCACAGCTCCCTGCAAGCTCCCACCCAGCCTCATTCCCCTGGAGACAAAACCCTTCCCTGCCTTTAATATAACACAGGATTCAGCCTTATTTACTGTGCCAGTCTGATTCCCCTTGCATCTCTGTCGGGGGTTAATCTCTCTTTTAACTCCTATCTGCTCTCTCTTTGTATGGCTTTAAATCCTCCTGTAAAAGCTTGAAATCTGAAGTGCTATGAAAGGATGTCCCCCACCGTGCCCATACCCCTCTCTGAGTCTATTTGCTTGTGTGCAGGGCTGTCACTGTAATTTCTGCTCTTTTCCAGCTCCAGCCTTGCCCCCCAGAGCAGAAAAGAGAGCCGTGGTCACCTCAGGCAGCCCCAGTGGCACCTGCCTCTCTGCAGGACACAAACATTTCCCCTGTGGCTGCAGGGAGCAGCGGTTTTGACAGTGCAGTGCACAGCCTGGGAGCACTAACTTCCAATAAAAATGGAAAGCCACTGCTACACAGAGTTACCTGTCTGCAGTCCAAGTGTTTGAGCACTTGGTGACAGAAGCAGCGTGTGGGCAGTGGGGCTGAAGGGAGGAGACACCCTATTTCCATACAATTTACAATTCAGGATTTACACAACAGATGCTGAGCCCTGCAGTTGGAACTGCAGGCAGCAGGCAGGGGTTATCTGGTAGCCATTCAGCTGCAGTTCAGACAAGATATGCAGAAGTTGAACTCATCCATCAAATCACTCCTGCATTTCTTATTTTATTTCTTCTGCAAGAACTATCAACAACACTGTGAACAGATCCTCAAGTGGGGAAGGAGGAAACTCCAGTCCAACCAACAGGTCACAGGACAATTGCCTTCCCTCTGACATTGCAAGAGTCAGGTAAGGCCTGCAGAGCCCTTCCGTGCTCCTGGCAGAACATCACACTGTTCTGCAATTTGGATTCAGCAGCTTCATGTGAAATAGACACAAGATATGTTTTTCCTGGCCCCATGGAACAGCTTTGCAGGGATGCACCTGTGAAAGCATCAGCCAGACAGAGGCACCAGGGAACAAACCCCTCGGCACCTGACCCAGTCCCTGCACTTCTGAGGAGGCTTCCACAAGTCCTTCACTACCTGAGATCTCTGCCACGGTGAGAGCTGCACACTGGACTCCCTTTGTGTGCAAGACCTGGCTGTGTGGGCTGCTGCCATGTCACACCTTTCAGGGGCCCACACCAGGGACACAAGGCTCCTACCACAGCGAGACCCACAGCTGCCACGTGGAAAACACACAGAAGGGGCTGACCATACCTTCAATATTTGATTTGTGATTTGAGCAAAGATCACCTCTGCTGCCTGCTCCCTGCTTTTGAGGCATGTTTGGCAGCCTTGGGAGGGTCCATTCTTCTGCTCCACTGCCCACAGCACGTGCCTTTCTCACCAAGTGCTGCTCAATGCTGTATGCTATTAAGTATAATGCATGGGGTTTATTTAAATTAAACAAACAAACAAACGAATGAATGAATAAATTAAATTAAAAAAAAAAAAAAACAAAAAACAAAAAACAAAAAACAAAAAACAAAAAACAAAAAACAAAAAACAAAAAACAAAAAACAAAAAACAAAAAACAAAAAACAAAAAACAAAAAACAAAAAACAAAAAAAAACCACCACAAAAAACAGCAACAAAACTAAACCAAAACAAAAACCACCAAGAAAAAGAACCTCACCAAACCCCAAAGCATGAAGAAACCTTACTTGGACTAGCAACTCCTGCCTTCTGCCCAGAACAAACCCAATTGGTACAAAAGGGAGAGACAAGGGCCAAAGACAGAAAAGCCACACAAACATATCCACTGTAGTGATTTTCCTAATAGACACAGCCTAGCATTACATGAAAACATGATGACACTGACAAGTCAAGCTGGCAAGAATTGAAATGGAGCTGCAGACAAAGCAGGGAATATCTAACCAAAAGTACACCTAAAGCTCCCAAAGGCTGGGAGAGGGAAGCTGGTGTTGCCCTGCCACCATCCAAATTTCCCTCATGGAGCTGGCAACAACTAGTGGGTCACATTCAGGGGTCAGAGCATGAATCATGGACTCTCTAAGGTTGGAACAGCCCTCCCAAGAGCACTGAGTCCAAGCTGTGCCCAATACCCACTGTGTCACCAGCCCAGAGCTCTCAGTGCCACATCCAATCCTTCCTTGGACACCTCCAGGGATGGGGACTCCAACACCTCCCTGGGCAGCCCCTTCCAAGGCCTGACCTGCCTTTCCATGGGGAAATTCCTGCTGCTGTCCACCCTGAGCCTGCCCTGGCCCAGCCTGAGGCCGTTCCCTCTCCTCCTGTCCCTGTTCCCTGGCAGCACAGCCCGACCCCCCCGGCTGTCCCCTCCTGTCAGGAGCTGTGCAGAGCCACAAGGTCCCCCCTGAGCCTCCTTTGCTCCAGGCTCAGCCCCTTCCCAGCTCCCTCAGCCCCTCCTGGGGCTCCAGCCCTTCCCCAGATCTGTTCCCTGCCCTGGACACGCTCCAGCCCCTCGTGTCCTTCTTGTCAGGAAGGGCTCAGAGCTGTCCCCAGCTCGGCCTGGGCAGTGCTGGCACAGAGCAGAGTGAAACATGTGCTGCTCAGGTCAGGTTGACTGCAGCAGAAATGCAGGTTTTCAAGAGGGAATTTTTGCCAGACTCCAGGCTCCTGCCCAGAGCGATGACACAGAGGGAAATTAGAGCCAGGATGTGGGCACACAAGGCATCTTTTGTTCCTCTGCAAGAAAAGGAAGAATCAGCCAGGGCACCAGTGGCTGTGCTGTCCCTCCATGTGACCATGGCACAGCTTTCAGACTGCTCCCAGGAGCACAACCACCTTCTGTGGCCCCCAGCCCCACTGCACCTCTCCAGGGCAGGACCCTGACCACAGCAGGTGCCTGCACTGCCCTGCAGGCAACCTGTGCCCCAAGGCACTCACTGCTTCCAACCCAGGGCCACTAACCATCAGTAAATGATCCATCCTTCCATCATCCCAACACTTGACTCCACTGCCTCCAGCAGCAGCACTTGGAGCAAAATGACTCCATGCTGCTCATTTTGTTCAAAGCAACACTGTTTCAGTGAGCTGAGTGTGTTTAGTCCCACACCAGGTATCTGGGGAGTTTCTAAAGAGCTGGTCACTGTAAAAATTAGAGGATGTCTAATATTTCTAATATTCATATGTCATTCACATATTAATTTTAATAATTTGCCCTTTTTTTTGCTTTTTTTTTAAACTGTTTCACATGCAAATGCTGAAAAAACATCCTCTTTGTGAAAAGCTCATACTTAAAGGGGAGTTTTAACACACACTGAATCCACTGTAGGTGTTCAGGTGCTTTATGAAAAATTCTGACTCAAAAAAGGGATCAGGTATTGTTACACAACCTCTGCAGCCCCCTCGTACAGCCCACCCATGCCTTTTATTTTTTCATTCTTCTTTTTCTTTTTTTTCTTTTTTTTTTTTTCTATTTTTTTTTCCTTTTAAATTGGCATTTTCTGATGACAGGACAAAAGCAAACACAGGATGCCAGACAGTCACCTGTGAAGGTGCCTCCTGTCCCATCTCTTGGGCACTGAGGTTGAGGCAGTGGGGAACCACAGGAGCAAGTCACTAACATTCATGCACACCAAATGCCTTACACTCTGTCCTGGCACCCTGTCTCTGCATGGAAAGCTCAAAGAAATAAAAATCTAATTACCTCCAATTTTTCTCATTTAACACAGAGTCTTGAGTTTTGTGTCTTTTTCCCTTGCCATCCACTCAATCCCATTCAATCCCCTTCACTGCTCTTTCCCTGTGTGCTCTGGGCCACTGATAGACATAAAATAGTCAAAAACCCTCAAAACTGGCCAGACTGTTTTCCTGCTCTCAGTCACCTTGCAAGTTTGACCTTCTGAGATGGCAGGCTTGAGTTTTATTTCTGATCTATACAGATGCACCAGACATAATCCAATTGTTTAAAAGCTGAACTGCAAAACAAGTGATATTTTTGCACCAGTTTAGGTTTAACAAGCCATATCCCACCTCACCCCAAAGGAGTAAAGCTGAGCTGCAGACACGAGGCAACCCACAGAATCAGCATTTCAGCTGAAAAAAGGGCAAAAAGAAGTCCTTTTCAATGCCCTTTATCCATCACCCAGGAGCCATGCCATCCACACCCCCCTTCCCCAACAGCTCCACCACTCTTCTTGGAGCACCATGGAGGGAAAAGCTCAGATCAAGCTACAGAGAACACAACACCCACCCACCCAGGAGCGCTCAGACTTAAAACTCAGTGTGCTACATTTTAAGGCACATTTCAAATAACCAGGTAGATTCCTATAATCCATGTCCCAGTCTCCTCTCAGCCCTGTCTGAAACCCTCTTTTGTACCCAAGCCTGCAATTACCATAATAACAGCCCAAAACAGAGAGTGCCAGAGGAGCACTGAGCAGTGAGCACCTTGCCTAAGAGTTCTGAAGGTGGTTATTTTCCTGTTCCCTTGAAAACAGAGCAGTCTGAACCACCCAGAGACAGCAGTTGTCCTTTACGAGTTGCTGTCAAAAGTAGCTTTATTCTGATAAGGAGGAAAGCAGAGACAAGCATTGTTGGCTAGAGCTGTTAGCCCACTGCCTGCAAAATTCCTGAGGGATGTGGGAGAACAGTACCTAGCAAACTTCAGCACCTGAAGTTTGTCCCTACACAAACTTCAGCAGAAAAGTGAGTTGCTGCCTTGTGGTTTAGACACTTGGCCTGGAAAACCCACAGGTCTTGTCCACATGGGTCAGCAAAACCTTGGTATCTTCTAGAAAGAGCCCTGCAGCTTGCTGCTCAGTCTGGAATCACACAAGGACAAAATCCTAAGCCTTCCTCTTTCTACAGGCAGCTCCCCAAATTCCTGAATTCTTCTCAAAGCAGCTTTTTTCAGAGCACAAGCACTTGCAGCAGTGAACTGCAGGCTGGACTCAGTCTGGGTGCAATCCATCCCATCTCTGGCCATGGCAGTGCTCCTCCACATGCACTTCTGGATTGAAATCCTGCTCATTTTTATTAGAAATGCATCCTAACTCACCACTGAAACCCAGACACAGCAGAAAGAAAGAACCTTGGAAAATGGTTCAGGGCTTACTCTTGCTATTAAAAGCCAGGGCTGTACAAAAATCTCAGCTAATCCACAAGCAAACAAAAACACACTGTGTGGGTCCTGACAACTATAATAAAATGATCCCTGGTACAACAGTTTTCAGTTTCCTCTCCAATTCTCTTTTGGATCATGACTTGTTTGTTAACAACAAAATCCTACATTTGTCCTCAGCAACACAACAAGCACGGAAATAAAGTAAAACTCTCACCATATCCATCTGGTGAAGACACTGCTTTGAGGAATCCATAAATATCTCCAAGTATCTGCCAGTTACCACCTAACTCAAAATCACAATCTCTCCATAAAGCAGCAACTAACATTAGCTTCTGGATTTAGCTTGATTATCTCACCAAATTATCTGAAATGTGGTTTCCTCTAAGCTATTAAACATGACATTTGCAGAGTGGTTTGAATTTCTTCCAGGAAACTCCTCCAAGAAGCAACAAGAGAGGGATCCCCTACAGAACCCCTGAGCTCCTGAGGACCACAGGGATCCCCACCAGCCCAGCAGTCTGGGTGCAATACTGGGATCAAATCATTAGGCACAACTAATTAAGTACCTGGCCTCCAGCACACTCTCTTTCACAACTTTGCTTTCACCGAGTATCTGGAGCATTTAAAGGCACCTTTGCCCACTTTTGACCCAAACCCCCACGGCTGGGCCCCCCTGACCTGGCCATCTGCTTGTAGGCTTCCTCGGCCACGGCGAAGATGTGGGGGTCCATGTCCCCCATGTTCTGGCCGCTGTAGGCGTAGATGACATCCTGCTCGTAGATTGGCAGCTGCTCATAGGGGTTGATGGCCACCAGCACGATACCTGAGGGCAGACAGACAGGCAGTACATCACAAACCGAGCAGGGGTTTGGTATTCCAGGGTTTTCAGGGCTTGTCTTAGTTCCTGTGGTAAGATTTTTAAAATACAATGATTGAGAGTTAACAGAGAAAGGTGAGCAGTGAATGGGGAAGGGCTCGTAATTCTTATCTTAGCATCCTCTTCAAAAGCAAGGCAGTAAGCCCCTGTACAGCTACAAGGGAGGTGCACAAAACTGGTGAGAAGAGCAAAAATATACAATAATCTCCATTGTGTGAAGACAGGCTTTGCAGGAGGGGTGAGGAGAGATCAACACAGCCTGAGCCAGCACTACAGAAAAGCAATTCCTGTGCAACCAAAGCTGTGCTAGACCCAAACAAGCATCCTGGGTTTTCTTCTGGCTTGGGTTGCAAGTAAAAACTCCTAACAAAGAATGTGCCCAAGTCAAACTGAAACATCTAAATCACAGGAAAGGAATGCCAGAGCCTGCTCTGAAGCTTTAATGTCTGCCTCCTCTCCAGCTCTGGGCACTGAGCTGGGAGCTAAAGAGAGGCCAAGCCACACGTGGAGCTCCCTGTGGGCTCCAGGAGCTGCTCAGCACCCAGGAGCTGACCAAGCTCCTCCTCTGAGGAGTTTTGGGTCAGGCAGGTCTCAGCTGTCCCTGCAAGGAGCTCCAGGAGCACCTGGCTGTGGGGCCAGAGCTGTGCTCCTGGCTGTGGGGCCAGAGCTGTGCTCCTGGCTGTGGGGCCAGCATTGTGCACCTGACTGTGGGGCCAGAGCTGTGCTCCTGGCTGTGGGGCCAGAGCTGTGCTCCTGGCTGTGGGGCCAGAGCTGTGCTCCTGGCTGTGGGGCCAGCATTGTGCCCCTGGCTGTGGGGCCAGAGCTGTGCTCCCAGCCTGGCCAGTCAAGGGCTGCAGCTACAGGAGCACAGGAACTCTCAGCTTGCAGCAAACACCAGGAAAGGCAAAGGTCAGTGACTGTCACACCACCTGCCCCTGCAGGACATTGACCCAGCTGCTTCACCTCCCTGAGCCCTGCTCCGGCCTGCTTGCTTCCCAGTCCTGCTCAGGTCACCTGCCAATTTTCCCTGACTCACCAAAACTACAAACCAAGCTGAAGGGCTCTGCTTCCTTCAGACAAGCACCTTCCTGCCCTTCCCAAACACTTTATAACCAAAGCACGAGGTATGCTTTCAGCCAGGCAGAGCTTTGCAACTAAACCTACACAGCCCAAACGCCTGCATCTCCACTAATGCTGCACTTCAGACGACCATGAGCCTTCCTGAGAAGCTGCCCTCACGAAACCTCACTGATTTTGGGTGAGAGCAGGCCTGTGCATGACTGAAGGCACACGAGCAGCTGCAAAAGGCTGCAAGTTATGCCAGTAATCCAACACTACACATGATTAAATACTGAAAGTTAACAATACTGAGAGCCACAAAGGCTATGTATTTTCAGGGTGCTGTTTTAAGAAGACATCTCCTCCTGCCAATTATTTCCTCTGCAGCCCCAAACTGCGACGCAGTCACAGCTGCTTTAGCAGGACACAGGGAATGGCTTCCCATTGACAAAGGGCAGGCACAGATGGGATATTGGGAAGGAATTGCTGGCTGGGAGGGTGGGCAGGCCCTGGCACAGGGTGCCCAGAGCAGCTGGGGCTGCCCCTGGATCCCTGGAAGTGTCCAAGGCCAGGCTGGACAGGGCTTGGAGCAGCCTGGGACAGTGGAAGGTGTCCCTTCCCATGGCAGGGGGTTGGAAGAAGATGATTCTTGAAACCCCTTCCAACCCAAACAAGTCTGGGATTCTATGAATTGCCTTCTTTCCTTTCTTTTTAATTTTTCAAGCTGCAACTCTTGGCTGTCCATCCACAGGTAACTGCTGTCCTGAATAACTTTGGCAAGACACCCTCCCCAGAAATCACAAAGCCAAGGCCACGCCTGCCTCCTCCTGCTCTGAATTTGGGAGTTAGATACTTCCCAAAGCCATGAAGAAAAGGAAGAAAATGGCAGCACTGGAAAGTTTTTTGCATTTTTTCTGGAGGAAAACCTGCTATGGACATTCATCAGTAGTATCTCTCTGTCTGGCATGCTGCTGTTCACTGGTTTTTTAAGTTCTACTTTTCCCCTGTGGGGCCTCATGCAAGGCTGGCCTCAAACTCATCTGACAAGATGTTCCCACCAAGAGCAGGTGGACCATGAACTCAGCAAGGTCACAGTGCCCCAGCCCTCAAAAACCACCTCTGGTTTTACACACACTCATGCCTCCCACCCACCCTAAACACACCACCCCCAGACTTTCCTCATGCTGCAGCCTCTGGTTGATGGTCTCAAGGGGTTTCTCTGTGGCCCCACAACCTTTCAGGAGCTGAAGGTGTGGTCTGGACACTCACCACAGTAGGTGTAGATGTGGTTGGACTCGAGGAACCTGACTTTGAGGTTGTGCAGGACAGCAGGCTCGTGCAGGTAGCTCAGGGCTGTCAGGTCATTCTCCCCCACCAGGATGTCTGGATTGCGTAGGAAGGGCAGCTCACTCCCTTGGAGGTCAAGGGGATATTCGTAGAGCTGAGGAGACACACGAGGAGCACAGAAACACAAAAAAAACCACAGCTCCTTTAATGGCTTGTAGCTTTCCCAGGCATAACTCCTGCTAGTGTTAAACACTTACACACCATGCTCTAAATCAAATTAAAAGCCCCTTGATGATAAATACCATAGGGACTTGCATGGCAGACTGCCAGGTCACTCCTCTGGTAATGGCTTTGAGCTGACCATCACATGGACACTGATGGTCCCCAAACACCAAGGTTCTGGCCATACCTGAGTCATTTTCAGGCCAGCCTTGGGACAAACAGCCTTCAGCCAGCTCCGAGCAGTGACAGCCAGCGTACAGAAACCCACGGCTTCATCTGATCTAAGCATCTTCCCACTCTTGGAAAAGAAACCTCACTCCAAACTAGACCATGTTCTTACCATCAGAGCGATTTCTCAGCTCATTTTTAATTCAAGTTACTTTTATACCTGAAACCTGGCACCCCTTGAGGCAGAGAGGACATGGAGAAGTCCCTGCTGCTGAAGTGTCTGAGGGGCCAGGTTACACTGCTGAAGTTGGCATATGGGCAGCCTTATGCTGTTTTTGACTTGTCCCCAAATGAGCAACAGAGCCATCAGCTAAAGAAAAACTGTATTTTTTTCTTTACAGAGGAGGGGAAAAAAATTGCCAGTGATGCTGCTTCCCAAAGGGTGCCTCAAGAAAGGAGGCCTGATGTTCAGCTCCCATCAGAAGGAAGGAATCCCAGCTTCCAAGCAAAACCACTGTCACTGCACTGGATCCCTGCCCGTGCAAACAGCACAAGGAAAGCTGACCCAAGTGCACGAGGACAGGCTCCCTCAGCACGTCTGACAACCTCAGGCTGGTTTTATCCTCCAGTTCCACGTTGTCAATGCCAATTTTCAAGAGTTTGCACTCAGTCTCAGATCTTAATGGCAAACACACCAGGGATGCCCTGTGATATTTAACAGTCAGCTCTTCATTCAGAGGGAGCACTCCCGCATACAGAGCAGAGCCAGAAACCACAAAACCCGTGAAAATTCACTTAAAGCACAAGGACAAAAGGAAGCACTGAACAGCTGGGTAATGCATGTTGGCTGTCAGGAACAAAAGGCTTTCTACAGCTCTGAATCCCCTGAAGGTATGTGTGCTGGGTATCTCCAACCTGATGCACACAAGTGCTGCTCCCCTTTGCTAGAGCTTCTCAGTCCAACATGACACAGATCCAGGCAGGACTTCATACAGGAAAACATCAAACAGGGCACTCCCAGAGACCTCAGGGCTCTTGCACAACCCCAAAATGAGATGTTCCATGTTTCACTGTGACTGTGACATGCTTATTAAGCTACTACCTACAACACCTGGTAATCCTTTCATCTCATTGTACTTTAATGTTGCTGATCCTGAACTCAACTGCACAAAAGGATTAGACCTTGCAGGACTCCTCAGTCCCTTTAGTTTCCAGGGAAATATCCAGATTAAAGAGGAAAAAAATAATTTCTGCCCAAGTACTAAGAACTGCAGGAGATCTCAAGCAGGAAGGGAGGATGTGGCCTGTAGCAGTCAGCAACAGGAGCAGGTGTACTTTGGCAGCCTGAGCACGAGTGGAAGAAAGGAGCCCCTGTGGGTGAGATGGGCACCCAGGCACCCATCCTGCCCCAGCCCTGGCTCCAACAGCACAAGGACGTGGAGCTGCTGGAGCCAGTGCAGAGGAGGGCACGGAGCTGCTGCCAGGGCTGGAGCCCCTCTGCTCTGGAGCCAGCCTGGCAGAGCTGGGGCTGTTCACCTGCACAAGAGAAGGCTCCAGGGAGAGCTCAGAGCCCCTGCCAGGGCCTCCAGGGGCTCCAGGAGAGCTGCCCAGGGACTGGGGACAAGGCATGCAGGGACAGGACAAGGGGGAATTATCTTAAGCTGAAGGACAGTAGGCTTAGGTAAGATATTAAGAGTAAATTCTTTGCTGTAATGGTAGTGAGACCCTGGCACAGGGTGCCCAGAGCAGCTGTGGCTGCTTCATCCCTGGAAGTGTCCAGGGCCAAGCTGGACAGGGCTTGGAGCAGCCTGGGACAGTGGAAGGTGTCCCTGCCATGGCAGGGGGTGGAATGAGATGAACTTTAAGGTCCTTCCAACCCAAACCATTCCACAACAAAACGGTGATTCTATGCCTGGTGCTTCCAAGGGATTGCAGGATAGCATCTGTGCATCTCCTCACCCAGATTTCTCACTGTGGAAGGTAAAAAGGCATCAACCATCCTCCATCATTTATCCTCCCCAGAAAGCTGCCCTGTGCTGGAAGAGCAAACTGGGCAGGACAACAAAAGCAGCTGAGGCTGAGCCAGGAAGAAGCAACGGCACCAAGCAGTGGGTGCAGACCCCAGCATCAACAACATTCTCTGCAAACCTGGCACACTCACACACTGCCAACAGCCCGAGCCTGAGCTGCTCTGGAAGAAAAACTGTTTTGACAAACTGCCTAATCAACCAGAGCTCATTCCTGTTCTCCATCTTCCATCGGGCAATATGGTGAAAATGCTCCCCACAGTGGGGAAAGGTCTGGCTTGGAGGGGATGGGAATCACTCGCCCTGCTCGGCACATGTGAATTTGTAGTGGGTGGTCTCTACTAACTCTTCCAGGCAACAGAGCAGGCCACACGCTAGACAGCTCAGAAAACCCCACCTGCTCAATGAAGAAAGAGGGTTTAGGTGCAATTCTTCATGAAAAATGTATTCATTCTTCCCGCTACAGCAGGCAGCTCATGGTGGGTACACAGCACGGCTGCTCCCTTCCCATAAACTGAATTTGCAGCTGATGCAAATGCCGTGGTTAACTTCATCTGCAATTCCCTGCTGTCACCCAATGTCCCACGCCACGAGGTTCTGTGTGGAACAGAGAGCAGCTGCTCCTCCCCAGCCTCTGTCCTGCTCTGGGGATGATTAATTGCTGGCTGTACACACACCACAGCCCAGGCTGTTTGTGCATTTGGAACCAGCGCTTGCTAGAAAGCATCTACATTTAAATGAGTTTTGTGTTTTCCCCTTTTAAAAGCTTTTCTTATTTAAAAATGAAGCGGAGAAAAAAGGGGTTTACGTAAGAGTATACTCAGAGAGAAAAACTAAGGCGTGGAGCAAGCTGTGGCACAGCAGTCACCTCTGAGCCGTGTGTGGGTTTTCCATCAGTACCCGAGGGTGAGTGGATGCCACCAGCCGTGCTCTCCACAATTTGTTCGGCAGCAAAAAGCACAAACTGGCATTTCTGACATACTGCTGCTATTAAAAAAAAAAAATACATCCTGGTATCACAGACTATTACCAGTTTGCCAGGAGATGAAAAGAGATGGTGGAGGTCAAGGGCTTTTCTCGCAACCTACTGTAACACAAGTGTCTAGGGAGGGAGCAGGCAGGGAAAAGCTGGAAGTGTTGAGGCAATAAAACACATTTTAAACCACTTCACAGAAACTATGAAATGGCTCAGGCTTCTTCACACATTAATTCGAAGCTTTAAATTGCTAAAAAGAATAATGACATTCAAAAGCTTACAGTTTCATCTTCAAGTTTCAGCTGGAGGCTTTTATCTCCCTCTTTGTAATCCTTGATAATTTCTGCCGATCTCCAAACTTCATCAGGGTCAGGAATCCAAACCCTAGTGTACTGGAGAGGTCAAAAAGAAAAGAAAGAAAAAGTTTAAACATGATGAAACCTTGGGAAATTAAATGAGAAATAAATTAATTCTCCATTAATACAGCCTCACACTCATTGTAAAGTCAATGCAGCTAAACCACTTATTTTAGTAAAAGAAAAAATAAATCCAGTTTTAGTTCTTGGGGTAAATTACAGACCGGAAGTCTAATTTTTCAGTCTAATTTTCTCCTGGACAAGGTGTACACTGGTTCATTACCAATCTAACAAAGCAGGGTAAAGTCTCAAGGTAAATGTGGAATTTAATTTTCTTAGGGGAAAAAAAAAAAAAAGAAAAAAGAAAAAAAACCACCACAAAAAAGAACCAGCCTTCCAGAAGGCTTTTATGAAATAAAACAATTCACCCCCAGCAGACCCTACACCAAAGTGTGTTTATTTTGCTCAAAACAAGGCAGTTTGATCCCCACAGAGCAAACCCTGAGCCAAACCCACAGCCATGGCCAGAGGCAGGCAAATGAGGACACCAAAGCCAACTCCTTCAGCTGGAGGTGAACACACACACAGGCTCCAGGAACACACTTAGATTTAAATGAATTAGGTTAAATTTAACCTTTTTTTCCATCTACAAAGTTAGGGCCCCCAAGGGGGAAGCCCCAAGGCAGACCTGTGCAGCCCAGCCCAGCCCAGGTGTGTCAGACTCAGGGAGCCAGGCTGGTGCTGGGCTCCTCCAGCACACAGAGCCAACAATTCCAGTTCCAGCACACAGGAACCCTCCAGTGACCATGGATTTACTGGCCTAACCACGGATTTACTGGCCCTTTGGGGCAGCTCTCCCCTCTGCTCCTCCTGCTGATTGAAATGAGAGCTACAGAATGTTATTCCCACTCAAAGCACCAGGGGCTGGGGGAAATCCCAGCCAACCCAATGACAGCAGCACCAGAGCCCCAAAGGTGGTTTAGGCCTTCATTTGAAACCAAATCCCAGCACACAATATCCAAGTAGCATTGTGTGGCAACCAACGAGTTAACACAGCAGCAGCCACCACCTGACAGGCCACTTTGCAGCTGAAAAGCAATAGATTTTTATATGCTATCACACGTAATTATTTTTAGAGCTGCTCAATAGCTACAGCAGCAGGAACCTTTAGATGTTAATGGAGCCACACAATCATATTCCCAGAACAACAGTTTCACCAGAGAGTGGGGGAAAAGATGTGAAAACTTGAATTTTCTCAGCACACCAGCTCTAGCACCTCATGAGCCTTCAGTTCTCTCCCTGCCATGAAGAAGGGAGGCTGCAGTGGGGAAGGGGCTGGTTGGGACCCCTTCCAGTCCCACCAGTGTGGATTCATCCAGTGCCAGCTCTCTGCTGGCAAAAAGTGAGATTCAGACACGCTGTAGAAGCGCCCAAAATAGCCAAGGATCAGGATGTACCCAGCTCAGGGTAGCTTCAAACACAAGGTGTTGCTGGTCCTGGCAACCTGGCAAATGTTCCACCTGCACACGGGGCTGGGCTCAGCCCTGGACCCGCCTGGACAGGCAGCTGCAGACAGGGACACACTGACCCCAGAGCAGCCTGAAAGGGGGTGCCTGTGAAGGCTTTGAGGGGGAAATCTGGCTACAGCTCCAGCAGCAGCAAGAGGACCCATGGGCCACCCTCAGCAATTCATCACCAGCCATGGCCAGGAGCCACCCAGGTGTGACAGGAGGGTGACAGCTCTCAGTACCCACTGCCCACAGCCTGGTGGTGGGAGGCTCCAAATCCCAATAGCCAGCCTGACCACAACACTACAGAGTAACAGTAATAAAAATAATAATAATAATAATAATAATAA
>VZRH01006930.1:107968-129231 GCA_013397555.1 Urocynchramus pylzowi | reverse complement strand
ATGCTGGGGAAGGGGGGGGGGGGAGGAACACAAATTCAGCATCTCCAGCACGAGCTCAGAGGGTATCCACTCAAAACAGGGACCTCTAGTAGCAAAAGACCAAGTTCTTCCTCACCTTAAATCCCCACAAACACTAAAACAACTGGCAAATCACAATTTCAGCTCTAAGTGGGGGACACACACTACAACAGCATCATGCTCTAGGGATAGGGAAAAAAAATAAATAGTGTTTTACTTCTTAAAATGCACAAAAAACATCATTTTGAGCTACAGAATGAAAGTGCTAACCTGCTGAAGGTGTTAAATGTAAAGGGAAAGACAGTGGCACTCTGCAGGAGCATCTCTAATTCCTCAACATGAGAACGAGCAAACCCTTGAGCGTTTCCAAGGGCTGATAAAAATGTTCAAAAACAAACAGCAGAGCCAAGGAAGATGGGCATTACCTACACCACCCCTCCTAGTCCCTATCATCCTGGTGCTAGTGGAGATTGGCCCTGGACAAACACACAAATGCACACCCAGACAATGCCTCCTTTAAGGCAGGGCTCCTAAATTTTGGGGAGCACCTCTCCATCCCCAAACAGTGCAGAAGCCCCTGAATTTGAGCAAACCATGTGCTTCACTGATGCCTTCGAGGCACAGGGATGTTCTCCTCTCACCCTGTCACACTGATGGATGGCTCCAAGTCTCCCACCAGCACTAAATCTGCTCTATTTCTCCTTGTGGAGCTTTATTCCCCTGCCCAAATTAACTCCGATGATGATTTGCATAAAGTGCCACAGCAGCTGAGCAGTGCTTGGACAAGCAGCATCTGCAGCATTTATCCACTGGCTCATTAGAACCATTTCTAATGAAGGGGCATTTAAAAGGCTTCAGCTCATCTTTGCACCAACCCCATGTCACCAAAGGCAGACAGAAAACTGGCACTGAGCACAGGGGGGCTGCAGGCGAGCCCTGACACCAGGACAGACATACTGGGGGTACCCTTGAAGGCTTTTCTTTAATTAGCTGTGGTTTTCAGGACAATTTCCAAGACTAATCAATAGTCTTACATGTAACTAACAGCCAACTCTTGTGCTCCCAACATCTCCCCTGCCACCTCTTCAGTGGCATCTCGGCGTCGCTCGTTACCGCAGGTTTAATTAAGAGTGACAAGTTCAGCGTCAAGGTCTTGAGTGCACACACAGCCCTGCTCTCGCTGCAAAATTCCTCTTCCAGTAAGTCATCAGATGCTGCAGAAGTAGGTGAAGCCCCAGAGGTGCTTTGTGACAGTGCAAATAAACAATCTGCCTTAATCTGTAGCAAAAAAGGCAGTGCCTCCCGGGCTGGGGAGCCTCTGCCTCCCGGGCTGTGACGCCTTGGGCAGTGCAGCAACTCCCATTTTCACTTTGCTTCTCCAGCCCTTTTGAAAAGCAACGAAACCAAAGACAGGGTCAGCAAGGTTCCACGCACAGGGGATGTGCACTGTCACCTGCAGCACCCTAGCACACACCTGAGAGCAGCCCCAGGTGCTGCAGGGGAGAGCTGGGCCGGGTTAATGGGAGCTGGCAGCACTCAGGGGTGTCTCTGCAGCCCGCTCCAGCCGGGATCAGGCTGAGCAGAGCAGCCCTTTGCCCTGGGTGGCTCCAAAGCAGCGCTGCCAGGGCTGGCAGCTGGGAGCAGCCTGGTCAGACACGGCCTGCGAGGCAGGGCTCTTCCCTCTGAGGGGCTAAGCCTGGAGTTACAGCATGTGCTCCTCAGCAGAATTAACCAAACCCTGCAAAGCCCTTCAAAACTTAGTGCTCACCAGGATTAGAGCCGGTCCAAGAGCTGCCAGCAACCAGAGGGCTGCTGAGAGTCCCCTCCCCAGCTCCTGGGGTCCATCCAGCAGAGCAACGCTGCCCCACAAAAGCACCGAGTTTCTCTTCTGTCAGGCCTGGCTCAGCCCTGCAAACATGTCCCATCTGCCCACCATCACTGTCCATCCCCTGCCAGAAAGAGGGACGCTCTGCAAGCCCCCAAAAATCTCTGTAGAGTCCCTGGGAAGTACAAAAATCTGTCAATAAAGCCAACGCAGGTAACTCAACTTCACTTGCAGATTTCCCTGGAAGAGCTGTGGGCATCAGCATGCTGGAGCAGGGAGCTCAGCACCCCTTCCCCAAGCACCTCCCCTGGCTCCAGCACCCACGGGGGCTGCTGGCCACACCCCAGCACCACCCAGCCAAATCAGCTCCTCCGAGACTCCTCACCTCTCCCTGCAAGTGATTGATTAAACATTCCCACATTGTACAGTGTAACAAAAAAATCCTTGATGCAGGATGAGCCTTTCACACACAGCTCAGCCATGCAGACAACTTTTTTTTTATTAAAATAAGGGTTAATGGGATTTTACAGACTCGGGTTTTGCCTTCTTTTAACTAAAAACTCCATGCAGGGGCCAAGTGTCCCTGCAGCATGACTTTCACCAAACAGCCCGTCATACTGCACGACTGAAATCCTCCCAGGCTACATTCTGCAAATCCCTCCTGATTGGCATTAATTACCCTTCTCTCCTGTAATTCTCAATTAATCAAAACCTTTAGCAGTGAAGTTTATGAGTGATGTGATGTAACCTTGCCTTCACTGTCCCCTTTTCCATCCGAAATCCATGTGAGTTCACCACTCCTTGGTGAACATAAGCTGGATCCAAACCATACTCAATATACACCATTTACAGCTGATTGGTAACGAATAGTTAAAGAAAACAGCCTTTGGGTTTAATTAAATAGTCAAAAATGGCCTTTTCCCCTTGGGTTTTCAGAGTCCTCTATCTGTAACACAGCCCTGTGATGCTGTAGGGAAATTCACAAGGGGCAGTGACCACCCCACTTTAGATGATTTTAGATGAAAATGGTCCTGGGAGGAGCCTGGGCTGCAGGGATGCAGCCAGGGGACAGCTGAGCTTTCAGCTGGAAATGTTTAAAGCAGTGGCTGCTCCTTGGCTGTAACTGCGGTGACACCGGTGGCATTTGGGGTGTCACCAGCGTCTCCCAAAATCCAGGGTACCACAGCACATCCCCCACCCCTCCAGAGCTCAGCCATCCTCCCCACTGGGCACCACTGTACCCAAACAGCACCAAAATCCACTGTTAATTGCAGTGCAACCTCTCCACCAGACTGCACTGTTAACCTTATTCAAAAGAAGTAATTGGATTAATCAACCTGCACAGTAACCCCTCACATCTCCAGAACTCGGGCATTAAAACCCCTCTTGGAACATCACTCAGGCATAGTTAATTCAAAGGGGTTTGACTTAAAGTTACAGGACATTTTCCAGCATTTTCCAAGGAGAGGGTTATGCTGGAAAGACCCCTGGGGCCACCTCTGCATCCTTTTCACTGCTGAGCAACTGAAGGAAAACAAATTGATCACCAGGGATTTAAATGAGCAATGTTTTACCAAAGGTAATTAAAAAATTCCAGCAACAAGGTCTGTTAGAAAGGAGACATTAGACACCTGGAGAACAGCCCCAGTGATCAAGACACAAAGCTGGAATAAATATGTTCAGTTAAAGGAACAGAAGAAGCAGTGAACACACACTCGGACACTCCCAGCTGCTGAGGAATGGGAGGGCAGAGAAAAGGAGGGAAACACTGCTCCTGCATTTCCATACAATGGCAGAATGGTTTGGCTGGGAAGGCACCCAGTGCCACCCCTGCCATGGGCAGGGACACCTCCCACTGTCCCAGGCTGCTCCAAGCCCTGTCCAGCCTGGCCTTGGGCACTGCCAGGGATCCAGGGGCAGCCCCAGCTGCTCTGGGCACCCTGTGCCAGGGCCTGCCCACCCTCCCAGGGAAGAACTTCTTCCTAAATTTCTTTCTTGCAGCAATTTCCAGGTATTTGGGAATGTGATTTGCACTGGCTCTGCTGCTCCCAAGCTGTCTTTGCAGCAGATCCCAGAGGAGCACTTGGGTATCATGCCCATGTACAGACTCTGTCTCTTCTCTCTAGTGAAATAAATCAGCAAGATTTTGCAATTGCTGAGCTAACACTGGTTTTCTTTCTAATATATAAAATGCAAGGCACAACATGGCTGGACAGTCAGCTGTTTTTCTTCTCATTCCCTCACAATTTGAGCTGTCCAGCTGAAATACAGAGATTTTGGCTCTCCAGATCTTCCCACAGTCATATCCTGCAGCCTCTTCTTGACACCACACAGCAACTCTGTGGAAAAGCATCCCCTAAATCCCTCATCCAATCTCCCCCAACAAGGGTAGGGGAGACAAAAGCTTAAAGGAGGAAGGATGAAGGAAAGAACATCTCCATCAACCCCTGAATTTTGAACCTCAGCAGGTGATTTGGGAGGTGGTGCCTTTGTCAAAGCAGCACTTGTGTTCTGCAGGAAGGGCTCAGGAAGGGGAACAACATGCAGAAGACTGCCCAAGTGGGAAAATGGTGGCAAGAAGGGCACCTGAATCCACTTTAAAAAACGAAACAAAGCAACAAAAAATAAAAAACAACAACCAAAAAAAAAGGGAAAAAAAACCCAACCAAACAAAAAACAAGAAACCAACAAAACAAAAATCACCATGACAAAATGTATCTTTTCTAGCCTTCACCTTCTGGTTTGCATTTTGATTTTTTGCCCTGGTCTGGCAACGTCCCCGGAAGAGTTAGGCAAATCCAAGGTTATCTCTTCCCTCTGGAAGGGTGCTGCCCCAGCTGCACACTAACACACACTCCCAGGAAGGTCAAACACAGCTCTCATGACACACTGAAGTGTCCACAGAACAAAGCACCCAAACAGAAGGAGAAAATAAAAACAGATTTTAAAAAACCCAAAAGAATCTATCTCAGCCATGGGGTGCTGCTTCTGCCTTCCCCATTTCCACAACAAAGCCACTCCTGGGTCACAGGACATCCCTGTCCCAAGAGGAGATGTGTGTACTCACAGGAACACCCCTCCTGGCTGCAGGAGCATCTCTCTATTCCCAGCAGGCACGGGCTCCAGAGGGGCACAGGCAGGGCTGCAGAGCTGCCACCAAGGGAAGTTTCAGCTCTTCCCACATCACAGGGGCACCTCAGCTGTCAGATTTCCATTCCCACTACATGTTCCCCGGCCCAGGCCCAAGGAGCTTTGCCCCAACAGCAGGAAATGCAGTTCCCACCCAAGGGATGCCTTTCCCTTGGGGAAGGACAGGAGTACAGTCACACAGCAACTGATGCCACTTGCCTTGAAGCCATGGGGTCCCATCAGCTCAGCTTCAGGACTTGACCCGTTTCAAGGCTTAGTTACACCTACTCCTACCATCCAAGGTGAGGAAAACATTTGTTATTAACTAGAAAAGCAGCAAAACAAATAACAATATGTCTTGAAGTTACAGCAGTTTCAGAGTGCATGAAGACAAGTCATGAGCTCACTCAAACCAGGGCCAAAGAGTAACTCAAATCCACCTCTACTGAACACTGCTCTGCCACTTTTCTCTCTCCTCTAAGGGATGACCTCATGCTTTGCTAGGTAGATGAATAAAATGAAGAAGAATATGCTAAATTGAATAAACTTTACATTATTCAAGTTTGTTTAATTGTAAAAGTGAAGCTTTTGCCAGCCATGCTGAGAGTTCCCAGTTCAGAATGCACAAGACCAAAGGTTTCTGCCCTTTCTGACAAAATGCTCAGTCCCATCAGCTGAGTTCCTCCAATCTCAGGGGGTCAGTGGTTGGGCAGGGACAGCTGAACTCACGTGGCTTCAGTCACTGCCAAGGTGCACTCATGGTGACCCACAGCACCACGCCAGTAGGGGCCTGTCCCACAGCACCTCCAAACCACAGAGCCCCAGAATCATTTGGGTTGGAAAAGCCCTCAGACCACCAAGTCCAGTCATTCCCAGCACTGCCCAGGCCACCACTGACCCTGCCCCAAGTGCCACAGCCACACAGCTTCTAAATCCCTGCAGGGATGGGAACTCCACCACTGCCCTGGGCAGCTGTGCCAGGGCTGGACAGCCCTTTCCACAGAGGAATTCTCCCTAATACCCGTGGCATCAGAAAAGGCCACGCACACTCATGGATGCACCAGGGATTTGGGACCCTGTCCAAAGGGAATCTGATCTACAAAAAGCAGAGAGATGTGAAGCAGCTCACGTCCCCCCGCAGCTGCTCTACCTTCCATCCCACACTGGGGTGAAACTGGAGGCTGCTGCAAACTTTCCAGAGAGTACTCTTAGCTGCTTTATTAAGGGAAAAAAAAGAGAAAAAAATCCCGTTTTGGATCATGGCGTGGTGCTGCCATCATGCAGAGCTGCCATCCAAACCTAACCCACCCTCTTCACCCCAGATACCACACCAACCTTTGCCACTGTTTGAGTTTCCCTCCTCCCTGTGGCACCTCTCTCCTCGCTGCTCCCTGCTGAGGCAGCAAGGCTGGCTTTCCTTCTCCCTGACAGGGGCAGCAAGCCCTTATCAGGGCATTATTAAAGCCACTGCCAGAGCACAGCCTCCCAGTTCCCAGCTACGGTGGAGATAAGACCCACTTTGTATAAACAAAAATACTCTAGTAAGAGCAGAGGCTGGAGTGTGAGAGGAGCGGGGCCTATCAGAGCATCAGCGAGATGGATTCAGCTGCAGAAAGGCAAATATTTGCTTTCTCCTCCTCTCCCCATCCTCCCTGTGTTGCATTTGCAAATCGGGGTCACTTGCAGAGACAGGATGTCCCCTGCATCAGGCTGGAGGAGCAGAGCAGAGCCCCTTGCCAAGTAACCCCCAGAGCAGGCCCAGCGCAGCCCAGGGCTCAGCTCCCTCCGGATTCTCCTCGGTGCTTTCAATCATTGATTCCAACCACTGCCCAGGGACTGGGGACAAGGCATGCAGGGACAGCACCCAGGCAATGGCTCCCACTGCCAGAGGGCAGGCACAGATGGGATATTGGGAAGGAATTGCTGGCTGGGAGGGTGGACAGGCCCTGGCACAGGGTGCCCAGAGCAGCTGGGGCTGTCCCTGGATCCCTGGCAGTGTCCCAGGCCAGGCTGGATGGGGCTTGGAGCAGCCTGGGACAGAGGAAGGTGTCCCTGCCCATGGCAGGGGGGGGCACTGGATGAGCTTTAATGTCCTTTCCCACCCAAACCCTTCTGTGATTCTGGGATTTCCCCACAGGGGGCCTGCAGAAGCCCCATATTTCCATGCTCCTTCAGTTGCTGGCATTTCCAGCTGTAGGATTGTGGATCTGAGCTCCAGACTGATGCATTTCAGAGAAGCCACCTCGTTCAGGACACGACACGTCCCAGGTCTTTGCCAGGTCTGCAAGGACAGCACTATTGGCCACAGCATGCAGGATCTGGGCCAGCCTGGCTGCCACCAGCACAGCCACAAAGCCAGCTCCTGACTGCCAGCACTGATGTCCCAGAGAGGAATCCCAAGGGACTGGTTTCCACAAAAGCTTTTTTTACAGGAAAGCAGTTTAACCTGCACAAAAGGCATTTCAGCCTTTTCAGATAGGAGGTTTCCCCTCTGTCCATCTACCAGCAAAGCACTGACAAAGACCTGGGCTTTGTTTCAAAGGAAGCCAGCAAACCTCAGCATCCCCACAGCCTGTTTCCAGCCAGGAATGCTGTCTGGGAAAGCTGGGATTTCCCCACTCCTCCAACACTTCTTTCAAGATTTGCATGTGCAGGAGAAAGCCCATATCTCATTTTGCACTGACACAGGGAAAAATAAGCCACAAATCTCTCCTCATCACGAGATAGGAGAGGGTAGAGGCTGCTCCAGTAGTGAGACAGACTGTCACAATTAATATCATTACCACTCCTAACCTGTGTTTTATTGCTGCAGCAAATTTATCCCCAGTGTCTTACATTCAGTCTGCAGGAACAAAATGCAAGACACATTCCCAGAAACTGCTTAAATCTCCCAGAGTGGGGGGGTTTTGTGGGCATGTGGAAGGGATGTTGGACACAAGCAGAGAGTTCAGCAGCTCTGACCCCATGCAGGCAGCTCGGGGGGCTCCAGCACCCTCACAGACCTGGAGGCCTCAGCTGGGAGGGACAGCGAGGGACAGGGCTGCAGGACATCAGCCCAGCACCAGCAGGGTTTGGCTGCTGGAAGGACACAAAGCCCCTGCAGAGACCCATCAAGATCTCAGGTGTCACTCCAGCCCCACAGACGTTCCCAGCTGGTTCAGTTGTGTTTTCACACCCACACTCAGCACAGCCCAGGTTTGTGGCACCAAGGACACAGCACCCACCCCCTCACTGCTGGTTTACTGCCAGAGCACAGAACCCACACAGTGGCTTCAGCTTTCCCTAAGCTCTGCCTCCAACAAAGGGTGGGAAAAGCCATGTCTCCATTTTAACTGGCCTGCTTCCATCCAACAACTTAAACATCCTGAATGCATCTCAGCCATCGAACACAAGCCCTGGGCATGGGCACTGCAGCTCCCAAGAGACTTCTCCGAGCATCAGTCATGGACAAGTGTGTTAACAGAGCAGCCAACTTTCAAATCAGACATAAATTATGTACAAAACCTGTAAGAGACAAGGGTCAGCGCTGTTTATGGGGTTAAAGCAGGTAAGGCAGATGCAGCCAGGGCCTCTTCCATCTGCTGGGGTGTTTCAAAAGCTCTTCAGCTTTCAAAACATGAGCCCTGGTTCAGATCTGCACTGTTTTGCTCTGCCCTGACTTGAAAAATTGCATTTGTTTTGTGTGAACAGGAGGAGAGAAGCCAAATCCTTCCAATCGGCCTTTTCCCTTCCCAGACAAATTAACTGTATTGAAGTTTAGCCTCACGCCAGGACAGGTTTGTCCAGATCCCAGGTACATTTCAGCTGTTCCCAGCTTTCCAGCTGCTTCCCAGGCAGGTGAGAGTGAGTAGGGAGGCACCAGGGAGGCAACCCTCCTGCCCAGCCCGAGCCTGCCCATGGCTCCAGAGCCCCCCAAACCTCAGGAGCTCGGGGCATCCAACACCCACTGCCAATGGTGCAGAAATTCCTCTGGGGTCACTCATGGGACACAGGGGCAACTCAGAGCTCAGAGCCCCCAGTGACCAACTCAGACACCCAGAGGTGTGTGCAAAGGAAGTTAATTTATCTAGACAAGCGTCTGGGCTACGTCTCTTCCAGCCATCTCTGTAACTGCACGTAAAAGCAGCATTTATCAACAGGGATGCATCTAAAAAATGTCAGTCTACTGGATCTGAAGCTTGAAGGCAGAAGAAACAAGATTTTAACACGAGGAAGGTGCTAACTTGCTGGGTGAAGATACTTGAAGTTTATTTCTAAGCTTCAAGTTGTATTACAATGTGGCTCTTCAAAGAACAGCTTTTGGGGAGCAGCTCAGAAAACAAGAGTGGATTGTATCCTGTGGAAGGAGAGCAGTGGAATCCTGGCTGCAGGCAAAAGCAGAGCTTTAAAAAACACCAACACCTGAATGATCACACAAAAGTGAAAACAGCAACAAAGGTTGAAGACTTGGACCCCCTTCCAGAAACCAGCAGCAGTTCCAGCACATCCCTAGGGTGGACTTTTTGCCCCAAAACACTGCCCATGCATCATAGCTCATCTTCCCCTTTTCAGGTGGGCTCTGGTGTTGCTCCATCTCGTTGGCCATCCCCTCCAGGATCTTGCAATAGCGTGCGTCTGCATCTCAGCAGTACCTAGCACATTGCTACAATGTGAATTTAGCTGCAATATGGAATTGAGACCGAAGTGTTGTTGCCATACTCCAGAAGGATTACAGAACTATTTTTAATGAGGGGTTTAATAAGCTTTAAGCAGAGTAAGTTGCTTTTGCTCAGCTCACATGGCTGCAAAGATAAAACCTTGCACAAAGCAACAGCCACAAGCTGCTTGACAGAACTTGCAGCGCTAAAAATTATGGAGTTGCCTCTTAAAAGAATGTTCTCCTTTGTTGCCTTTGAAGTAATAGTTTATATACTACAAACTTAGGTTTGGCTATCTCTCAGTTTTACTACATCACAGAGCTGCACCTCTGCAGTTTCTGTTTGGTTTTGGCCAGACACTCGTAGGATCAGGAATGAGCAACACTGAAGGTTTGGAGCAGGAGAAAAACACTTAAATCTCGCTTGGTGGACTAGTATTCCTTGTGTACTGAAGATGTACATCATCAGCTGGGCACCTTCCTGAGCTGGGACAGCCAAAATCAATTCCTACACCACATTCCACGTCCCCAGCTGGTCACCCACAGCTGGACCAGAGCCACACCACGCTGGACCACAGCTCCCAACACCCCCAGCCACATGCCAGCATCACCAGCCACATCCCAAAGGTGACAGGTACCCACAGCACAGGGGTGGTCATGTCCAGATAACACCCATCTGTTGAAAACCACTTAGTATCAGCATTATCTTTTTCTCAGGGGAAAAAAAAATAAATAAACAGAAAAATAAAGCAAGCCCACCCTGAACCTAGGAAAGGGTCAGCACAATAAAATTTAAAATTATTAGTAACTATTAGTTTTTTCTACTCTGTGGGTGTTTCTCCCTCCCCCACCACTTAGCACAACCTCTATTGTCTGAAAAGCGTTTAACTGGAAGTGGGTCATGTCTCCTGGCATTACTAAATCTTCCCAAATTTCCCCCGATTAGTCAAATGCAATATCCTCTCTGACATCTGAATGATTGAGGTAGTGTGTAATGCCATTTTTCCCCTGAATGAGCCACATCAAAGAGGGTTATAAGCCTAGAGATGGCACGCCAGATAAAAGAGTCGCCAACAGATTGTGCCCAAAATATTACCGAGGGAAATTAAATCGTTTTGTTGGAAGCTTTCTCCTTTGGAAACACTCAGCCATTAGGATTGAAAGTGGAGAGACAAGAAACTGCCTTCAGAGCTGCTAGGAGGATGAAACCTCACTAGGGGTGGGCTGAGTGGTCCCATAGTTAAAACACTTGTGCACACAGAAGATTTTCTATCAGCCACAACACCCAGCCTGCTCTTCACACAGGGACACAAAAACCATCCTGCGGGGAGTTAACGACAGCCTAAATTTGGGTAACACCCGTCAAGTGACTGAAAATTACAGCAGAATCCTATCAGACTAGAAAAAAATAAGAAGAAGAAAAAAAAAGAGGCAAAAAAGCAGTAAATCTGCTACCCCAGAAAAAGAAAATACAATTTATTAATGTAAGCAATCGCTCAGGCATGAGTTATATCCAAAGGGTTCAAAAATGCCATCCTTTGAAGCAGAAGGATGCCAGGACCCTGGAAGGATCCTGGGACATGGGCTGCTCCAGTGCTGATCTGGGGCTGAGCTCTCTCCTCACAGGAAAAGAGCTGGAGCTCTTAAATACTGTATCAGGTTGGTGATTAGGTGAGATCCGGGCAAAGTTTAGTCAATAACAGCAGGGTTTGTATTCTGCTGATTTACCTCACGTGACCCCTCAGTGCTGAAACTTTGCACCAGAGCAAAGGCTGGCAGGAGACAGCACATTTTTCTGTCAAAAAAAAAAAAAAAAAAAATTAAAAGAGAGGGAGAAGAGAGCCTACAGACCTTTTGGCATTGACAAATAGAATATTCTGTTTCTGAGAACTGGCTTTTTATCCAAAGATAAAACGTGTGTGGTGCAGAAATCCATATTACAAAAGAAAAAAGAGGGGCCCCAGGGAGATTTCATTTGGGTGAGAACACTGCTTCAAATGCCTGGTGGTGGACTTTGGGATGCAAGCCTGTATTTGGGTAGAGCAGTGCTTGGGGAGGAAAAGCCTGCTTGCAGCTCGTTTTTGGGGACTGCCAAGTCGCTCAGCCCGGAGCAGCCTCAGCCATCCCCACCTTTTCCAGCACAGAGTGCTGAAAGGGAAGGTCAGTCAGGTTTTATTGCTCAGGATGGCTCAGGCCCACCCTGATAGTTGCTCCAAGCTGGTCAGCACTTCTCGTAACCACGGGGCACCACGGGGACAGTCCCCAGGAGTCCCCGAACCCCAGGGGTGCGAGCACAGCCCTCCCTCACCGCAACAGCAGCGGGGAGGGCAAAGTGCAGAGAGATGAAGATTAGCCCTGACAGCCCCGACTCTGAGTTTATTTTGGCATGGCAAGAGCACACGAGGCTTCAAAGCAGCTCTGATGAGCAGGGGCCGGGCAGCAGCAGCTGCCCCGAGGCGGAATTCCGCAGCCGTCCGTCCCTGCCCCCGGCTGCACCCAAAGCATCGGCCCTTCAACCCTCAGCGCCAGGCTCCAGGAACTGAGACCTGCACGCTTAACACACCTCGATTTTCCTCCTTCCCTCTCGCTTGTTTTTAAAATAAGTGTTTTATTTAACAGTTGTGCCTCCATCCCCTGTGACAGGGCAGACAAAGCACCAGCACTTCTCTCTCACCGCTCTGCACGGGGAGAAACAGCTTGCCTCTTTGCTGGGGCAGGATCCAAACAAAAACAAAGGCTCCGGAAAGCACAAGGAAAAAGAAAACAAACAGAAGGAAAGGGGAGCAACAGATTTCAAACCTGGTGCTCCCAGGGTTTACAGGAGCAAGACATGAGCTGCTTATCTCTGGCCAGGGCCGTGAAGTATGTGCTGCAGGAGAGCCAAGGGCAGGTCTGTCACCCTGGGACCTCTGCTCCCCAAAAGACACGGGGTGAAAACCCCAGCTCAGTGGAGCAGGGGGCCCTGCAGACACCCCTGGGGGCAGCTCTGTGCCAGCTCACAGGTGAGATGTTCACAGCTCATGCAGACCTGCCTCCCCTGAGAGCTCTCCCGTGGTGCTACAGCTCTTGCTTCAGCTAGAACATGCCTTGTTGGTGCCTTTACTTACAAGGTAAGGATAGTGCAGGTGTTCACAGTCTAACCTGGCAGAGAATTGCTTTCCTGTCTCACCTGGCCTCGGAAGAAATCAAAGAGACAGCAAAAGACATGAGACACCGACCAAGCTCTGGACAGGCAGCTCTTTATCTTCAATTTCTTTCATTATTTTATTTCTTACCACTGAATATGGTGGTGAAAGTGGAATCAGATAAGCAACAAACAGGCACCCCACAGCTGTGGGAAGAGCTGGCAAGAGCCACAGCAGCATTCCCACATCCACCTTCTGCTCTGGAGCAGAACCTTCTCCTCCAACCTGTCTCCAGAACAGACACATGGTCCAAGCAGGAGCTGTGGGACCAACCCAGGACCACAGCAGCCCAGTGCTGCCAGGTGAAAGCCACCTCCAGCTCTCTGTGCCCACCCCACCAGGAGACTGAGTGTCCCTGAAGGAGCCCCACGCCATGCCCAGGGCACTCTCTGTGCAAAGAGCAGCAATACCCACAGCACCCACCTTCCCAGAGCTCACAGTAATTAAGCAGCATAAATCCACAAGGAGTTACTCAGCTTAATTAGATTGAAAATTACACCTTCTATCATCTCAGCATCTTGGCATGCACTTGAGATATGCTTACACCAACTGTGCTCGCCTGGGGTGTAGCACCAAGGACCAGCTCCTCAGCAGGCACAGGCATCAGATATTTTTTAGTTCTATTTTGTTTTAAAGCCCTTTTCAATGCTCACTTGCTAATACACATGTCAGCAGCCCCAGGTGCTTGCTCACACCCAACCTGCTTTGTCAGCTGTAGGTTTGCCTGTGCCACCTGAAACCATCCCTGTGGGGCTTCCAGAAAAAACCCGACATGCCCATGATTTTAAAAAAGCCACCTTTAAATACATCAAGGGTCTTTTTCCCTTTGAAGAGCAGTGACTCGCTGGGCCACATGCCTGGGGTGTAACATGCTATTGTGATTAGTGGTGGCCGTGATTCACCCACAGCACACCCTGCTCCCACAGCCCTGCAGGTGGTGGTTAGCACATCCTACCAGCACCTCACCTGCTGTGGCACTTCCAGCAGGGAGCCTGGGCAGTGACTCACAGGAAGGGTGAAGGTTTGCACTAGCTGGGTGTAAGGGCTGCACCGAGGCGTGGGGCACCAAGGGAAACTCATCCCCTCGTGTAAGGGCTGCCCGTGGTCCGTCGGGGGGGAGCTGGTGGTGGTCTGAAGGGGTTGGTCAGCCCCAGGCCTGGGAAGGGTGTTCTCAAGGAACAGCTGAGCTGGAAGCACGTGGTGAATGGAGACTTGTGGGTGAGAGCCAAGAGAAATATCCTAAAGTCAGAATGGACAGGGGTTTCCCAGAGATGGAGGTTGCCCAGAGCAGCTGGGGCTGCCCCTGGATCCCTGGAAGTGTCCAAGGCCAGGCTGGACAGGGCTTGGAGCAGCCTGGGATAGGGGACGGTGTTCCATGGCAGGGGCTGGAACTGGATGATCCTTCAAGTCCCTTCCAGCCCAAACCATCCTGGGACCCCATGACACAGCACACATCTCCCACTGAGGATCCATGGAAGCACCAAACACCTGGAGCAGCCGGAGGAGGCAAAGCCCCCCCAGTGGTGCCACCACAGTGCCTGTGTGGGAGCGTGGAGAGAGGGAGCTGAGGGCTGCACGTTAAGGAGGACGTGAACAGGGTGCCAACAGCCTGCCCTGCACACAGAGAGCCGGGGAGGGCAGCCAGGGGGTTGCACAGTGCTGCTGCTGACCTGCTGGAACTGCCAGAGCAGGGCCTGCAGCACCGCTGGCTTCCTGGGGACAAACACAGGGCACTGAAAGTCAGTGCCACAGAAAACTGCCCAGGGAGGGGGAAACTAATAATGAAATCTACAAAAGAACAATCAGATGGGATTTGGTTAAAAATGGCAAAGGATGGTGGCACAGCAGATCAGGAGCAGATGCTGCTGGAGGAGCTGCACAACCATCCCACCCCCCTGCACCGTGCCAGGGCTGGGAGTCATCACCTGCAGCTAATCCCTGCTCACAGGGAGGGTTTACAGACCTGTGCTGCTCTCAGCTCTCGCAGCCCCACAGACCCTACTTGGACATGTCTAAGTCATTCCCGTGATTCCCAGGTTTCAGTCAGCTGGAGGAGACTGCAGACACGGACAAACCAAGGACAAAAGGAGAGCACGGCTGGAGAAAGAGTCACATTTCCAGGCCACAGGCTCTTCCCTGTAGGGATGCTCTTCTCCAAACCCTCTGGATACCACAGGAAAGGCAAAGAGCAGAAATACCTCAAAAGCTTCATTAGTACAACAGATGAGTTCACCACGACCCAGACAGCACATTAAAAAGTGTTCACGCAAGGAAAGCCACGTGAGGCCCATCACCCACCAAGGCTGGTTCTTCCCAGCCCTGCCACCCTCTCTGGACAGCTCTCTGCCCATACTAGAAGATTCAGGCTAAGCCAAAACCCAACCCAACCCCACAAGGCGTGTCTTAGAGCAGGCCAGAGGCACACGAGGACAACTGCTTTACAACCAGCTTGAGACACAGAAAGCTCACAGGGAACTTTTTTCACTTTTGATAAGCAGCAAATTCTTCCCTAAAGTGTTCTGCAAACATTTCAGGTGTCTGCCACAGCTTGAGGATTCGCTGCCATAACAGCAGTCATTTTCCTGACCTAGATTGTAGCTCGCCCTGATCTCCTTTAACCACCACCAAACGCCTCTGTGTGCAGGAAGGGTCAAAGATCAGGCAACAGCACCACACAAAAACACCCAACTGAGAGCTTCACCTGCATTACTGACATTTATTACACCCATGGCTAACTCAGAAGGTCCAAAGTCCACCTTCATGCTCAAGTGGATTCCCTGAAGGCCAGCCATCACAGTGAGGGTACATTATTCCTGTTTCGGACAGGGCTTCAAATTAATTGGTGTCTAAATTAAAAGCCCAACACAGCTAGAACTGCACGGCTTTACAGCAAACTGAGATGTTTAAACCTATATTTATAAAAACACAGTCACAAACATACACAGCCTTCTTTCTTGGTCACCAGAAGAGATGCATGAGTTCACATTCAGGGTCATTATTTCCTCTGCCTGGTAATTGGCAGCAAGAAAGAACAACAAAGCAAAAATCCTCCCCTGTAAATACATTCCTCAACAGCAGCCAGGCTGCCTGTAACAAATAACCTCGGATAAACTCCTTCCTCAGGGCAGGAAGGGGCAGGAAGGACTCATCCCACCCAATCCCATAAGAACCAGCAGAGCACCATCTCAGACCCACTGCTGCTGCCATCCTTCCCCCTGGAGCCAGCCCAGCAAATCGCTGCAACTGGGCTCGCGTGCACTGCCATTTCCACGCCACAGTTTCACACCCTTGGAGCAGAATCAGGGCAGGAATTCTCAAAAACAGTTTTTTAAAAGAGAAAGCTGATTAATCCCAGCCAGCAAGAGGGCATACAGCTGGGATCCAGCTAATTAACCCTGCTGGAACCATTCCTGGGGCTGTGCCCCAGCACCTGCACTCACCTCCATGTTCCTTGGCTCAGTGGCTCTCGCCTGACCCAAGCACAGGGATTACTAAATGCACAACTGAGATGAAAAATTTCACAAACAGAGAAGAAAATGGGGTTATTTCTGCAGCACAAAGCCCCTGGAGCAGCGTGCCCTGTGGTGGGACGTGCACCCACACAGTGCCAGCAGGGCCTGGGGTGAGCTCCTGCCCATCGAGGCAGGGAAATGCCCCCCACGCCACAAGCTCTCACCTCCCTGGGGCCCAGGCAAGGCCCAGACCCAGTGGGCTGAAGGAGATTTAAGCCCCAGGCTTGGCTCTGCCTTCTCTCCCCCGTGCCACAGCGGGAAGCCGGGGGCCCCGGGCGGCTGCGGCGCTGGCCGTGCCCTTGGCAGGGTCCCAAGCTGCAGAGAGCTGGCCGGAGCGACCCGAGTTTACATTTCAATGGTTTTCTCTCTGCCACTGCAGCTCGTAATGAGGCAGGATCAGGCGGAGCCCGGGGATGCCGATGGACCCGGCTCCCGCAGCGAGACGGCCCCATCCTTAAATGAAAACCCCAGCGTGGCCTCCAAGCTGTCCCTGCCCTTTGTGCTGTGACCCAGACACGTTCCCATCATCTAAAATAAAGAAGAAAAAAAGACAAAAACCTTCAGCTACAACCTGCTTTTCCTCACAGGAGCCGCAATGGCAGCAGCAGGAGTTCAGGAGCTCTGCAGCATCCCGTGGGTGTCCCGGGACTGAACCCCAAACACTCCCAGTCCCCAGCGCTGATCCCAGAAATTTGTTCCACACAATCCACAGAAAATCTTCTCTCTCCTTCCCAGCTGTCCTCAGCCCCAAAGCAGCCCACAGGCACAGGCTAAGGATGAATCCTCCCCGAGCCTTGCAGGATAAATAGTTCTCAGAAGGTTTTATGCCAGAAGGTTTATGCCAATTCATTGACTCAATCAGTGTGTGATCACACTGGCAGCATTTATGCACTTTTGAGAAGTTTCTACCCCGGGTCAGAAACCACCAATTCATTCCAGCTATTTCATTTAATACAACTTTAGGCGAAAACCAGAGTTTTCTATACCCAACACTAGCCATTAGAAGAGGATTTTTTTAATGCATCAAGTCTGTAAGAAAACACTTGGCAAATAGCAGCCACTTTGCACAATGAGAGGAAAAAAATAATATGAAAAATAAATACCCTGGTTTCTGATTTACCCAGAGCTTGCAAGCCTTCTGAAGAGCATATCTTGAGCTGCACAACAGCCCAGGAGCAGAAAGACACAGCTTATTCCCTAGCCTGGCAGAAGCACTATTTTGCATGAGGTTCAGAGGCTATACTTACAAGGACAATTAACATATTTTAAGAAGCACCTTTAAAAGAGCAGAACATCAGAAGCCAAAGCAATTACAGTTGTTTTTGTCACACGAAGAGCTTCACCTTACAACACAACAAAGGTCAGCCATACAAACAACCCTAATTTCTGGTTTAGGGCTGCAAATCAACCCTGATGCTGAGGATGGCACCTTCCATGGGGTGTCCTGGTCCATCCCTCCTGCCCAGTGCCCAGCCCAGGGCACAGAGCACCCCGTTATCCCATGGCAGGGTCACGCTGCCACCCGCACATCCTCATGGGCTCAGGACCTGCCTCTGCCTCCTGCTGCAGGCAAAGAGGATTTGACAAACTCTCCTGCCCAGCAGCAGTTTGCCTGGGCACATCAGGGACAGGGCAGGAGCAGGGCCAGCACAAGCAGCCTTAGAGAGATGTTTCTTGGGCAAGCACAGATTAGGCAGAATTCCCCTAATCTGGAACAGGTTTCTGCAGGCTGGAATCCTCTATACCACTACCTGCCCTGTTCCTCTTGCACAGGCTGCTGCCCAGTCACATCCTCTGCCACAGAACTCCTTTTCTGCTGGGACATGCACTGAACTCCTGTTTGATTCTGCCACAAAATAAAATCCACAGCCAGACAATCCCAGAGTGCCCAGGTGAAGCAGTGGGAGTGAAAAGGGAGAATGGTCTCTCCATAACTATTTACCAAAGTGGAGTCCTACACGCTTGAAGGCTGAGGCAGTTTTGGAACTACTCTCATGCTCATAATTAGGCAGAGCTATTAATTATCCTGCTTGATGGGGGTATTAAACACCAGCCAGCCCTGATCTTGAAGGGGCACAGCAAGGCATCCCACGGAGAAGGCCTCCAGCAGAAGCTCAGAGCTGCTGGTGCTCCCAGGATGGGCTCCTCTCCTGCCTAAGTGCTCCCCAGGCCCATCCAACACACCAAATTCATCAGCATGGTGACAAATTTGCATGCCAAGAAAACTACTACATGTCCCCACAAGGTCCCAGAAAACCTTCTGCAAGCACCACGTGGAAGTTAAGGGCCCTCCACACAACACATACCAGCTCCCATTGCAGTTCAGCAGGAAGGAGACCTGAGAATTCCCACCTGGATGCTCCAAAGCGGCTCCTCAGCAGTTTCTCTCGTCCTGGCTCCAGCAGGAGGAGGAATGACTCAGAGGAAGGTGCAGTTGTGGCTGTGCTAGCACAACAGCCCCCGTGGGATCAAGAGGCTCTCAGTGAGAGCCGTACTGACCCCGGATCGGCCGCCTCGCCCGCCTCTGCTCCCCCAAACAGCCTCACCTGCCAGCAGAGACCCAGGAGCCCTCACCCCTGCCCCTGGGCTGTCATCCCTGCCCCTGGGCTGTCACCCCTGCCCCTGGGCATCACCCCTGCTCTGGGCATCACCCCTGCCCTGGGCTGTCATCCCTGCCCCTGGGCATCACCCCTGCCCCTGGGCATCACCCCTGCTTTGAGCATCACCCCTGCTCTGGGCTGAAACCCCTGCCCCTGGGCTGCCACCCCTGCCTCTGGACATCACCTCTGTCCCTGGGCATCACCCCTGTCCCTGGACATCATTCCTGGCCCTGGGCATCACCCCTGTCCCTGGGCATCACCCCTGTTCCTGGGCATCATTCCTGGCCCTGGGCATCACCCCTGGCCCTGGGCTGTCACCCCTGCCCTGGGCATCACCCCTGCATGGAGCTGGCAAACACCAGGACTGAGACCAACTCATCCCCTTCACCTCGGGGACTCCACAGCCACCAGCACCACCAGGCTCAGCACCTCCAGGCTGTTGGGTTTGTTGTGGGTTTTAAGCTTTCTTTCATCTTTTTCTTGTACTTTCAAAGTCACAGGAAACATTTTTCCTGCTGCTTCAAAGGCCAGAGCTGGCACAGAGGCCCCATGCAGCAGACAGCCCAGCAGGACAGTCCTAAATTTCACTGTGACTCAGCTGCACAGATGACCCATGTGGGTTCCAGCCCCTGGCCCCACCACCTAAAAAAACACCTGCATCCCTAGAATGTTCCTGCAGAACTGACAGGCAACAGCAGAAGGGCCAGTGCTGAAACACCTGCTCTCATCAACAAACTTTTGTTGTTGTTGAAAATAAATCTAAAGTTAACAACACACACAGGTTGCCACCAAGTCCCCATCACTTCCTCATCAGAAAGTCCCCACACAGCAACGAGATCCCAAGCAATGCCCCAGGAGGCAGCTTACACCTGCTCAAGAGACCAACAGGAGTATAAACCAAGGCAGCATAAAAAAGACAACACAGGTTAACTGCCTCCTCATCAAGTCAAAAATCAATTAGCCAGGCTGATTTAATCAGCCCATCAACAGGGCTAACACAGCACTGGGAGCCAGCCTCCCTCCTCCCCAGGGATGCCTGCCATCACATCCATGCACTCATCCCGAGACCCTGTGGCCAGCACCTCAGAGCTGCTCAGCCACAGCTTTACTTCTGCTCCTCTCCGGACTTTCCAAGGGGAACAGATGCTCCAAACTTTGGTTTTGAAGTGCTCCCGAGAAGGATGGAGGTCATCCCGCTCACAGGCAGCCCAGCTCAGTCCAGCAGGGCTTCTGCCATCCCCCGGGTCCAGAGGAGACCCCTGGATCCACCGTTCATCCTGTCCCCTTGACAGCGGCAGCGCGGCCACCCCCGGCAGAACGAGTTACAGAAGCAGAAATCTCCAGCAAAGTTAAGCTCGGGGGGACAGAAAGAGACTCTGGTGCCAATCTGGCAGCACCTCCACGAGCTGACCACGGCCACGGGAAGGATCCAAACCACTGAAATTCTCATTATGACAACAGACGATGCTGACTCTGCTACACAGCAAAGGCTTTTCTGAAGCCAAGCGCTGCCCGCGATGAGCCCCGGCCCAGCGCTGCCGGTGGCTTTGGCAGAGCACATTCCCGGATCGCGGCTGCCCGCAGCGCTCCCGAGCAGCCCCGGAGATGCGGAGCACAGCGAGAGGGCTCTCGCCGCACCAGAGAGCTCCGAGCCAGCCACACCTCGCACTGCCTGAGACGAGCTCTTCCGTCGGGACAGCTCAGCCGGTGAAGAGCTCCCTGGGAAAAGGAGCAGAAAGCCCCGAACTGTGTGGGAGGCATCCACAGCCTGGGCTGGCCAAGGGCTGGGGTTACCCAGGCATCCCACAGCCACAAAAAATAACACAAAAAAAATTTAAAACCAGAGTGGAAGCAATGTTTTTCTAGTCCAGACCTCAGGCTCTGCTTAAAAAGGAGTACCTGAGCCTCCAGTTACCACCAGGATCACTTTTTAAGAGCAAACCCCGACTCTGGGAAGCGCGGTGCCCAGCCGGGCCACCAGCCGTGTCACCTCCCCGGGCTGCCATGAGGAAGCGGGTGCGTCCCATCGCGCCCTGCCAAGGGATCCCATCCAGGAGTTGTGGAACAGAAAGGACCCAGGAAACCGGACACCGCGGAAGCGTTTCGGTGAGTTGCGGCACTTACTCTGCGGTTCTGTGATTCTAGGGACTGCACCGTCCTCCCCCTCCGCCCCGTGGGTCAGGAATACAGCGGGGCAGAGTTATTCCAGGGGGATCTGGGCGCGTTTGGCCGCGCAGGTGAGGGAGCGCACGGAGGGCGAGGCCACCGCCGCGACCCGCGGGCGAAGTTCACCCTCCAGCGCGGAGAGCCCGGGCGGGCGAAACGCCGGGAGCCCAGGAGGGGCCCGGGAGGGGCCCG
>VZRH01006930.1:75060-106541 GCA_013397555.1 Urocynchramus pylzowi | reverse complement strand
AAAAAAAAAAAAAGAAATTGCAGGTGGCTCTGGGGCGAGTCTGGGAAGGAGGAAGGAAGGGGAGGAAAAAACTGCACCATGTCTAGAAATTGCCCTGGGAAAATTTGACAGTATAATCCCTGCAAAGCCTCCAAGAGAGCTTAGTCAGGCAAACAAAACTTGTTCCTCTCATTTCATTAAATCAACTGCAGAAACAAAACGTGGAGCACTGGTGGAATTAGAAGCAAAGCTTTCAGTGAAGCTGGGGTAGCAGTGATAGCCCAGAGGCAAAGCACAGCCATTCCCATGAAATACCAGCTGGTGTCACATGTGATTCTCCATTAATCTAAAACTTAAATTTAACTCAGAAACTAAAAACCCCAAAATACATACAGAATCCCTGAAGTACATCCTAACTGCTCAGTTGCTGGAAATTGTCTCCTCCAGGTGATAGAAGCTTCTTTTCATTTTGGAATCAAAACTTGTGTTGATCAAATTTAACAGGCACGGGCTCTTAAACGGCAGTTTATGGTAGCCCTTCTTGCATTCACATGGAAGGCACCTTGAGGTAAAAAATAACTAAATACCAGAGGGGTTTTCCCCTTTAAGCACAGCCAGTGGATTCTTTACAAGTACAGGATGGGTTGGAGTTCGTTTCAAGGTCCTGGCCTTGTCCCTGTTTGTACTGACACATGGAGACCCCAGGAACAGATGGATGGATGGACAGGTGATGGCACAGGCCAGCGAGGAGCATCAACTCTGACAGCTCTAAATGTCATCAGAACAGAGCTGGCTGTTGCTAAGTACAACCATGTAGAATTTTTGCATGCAGAGATGTCCCAAAGACCTTAAATCTGGATTTGACTCCTCCTGTGCCACACAGAAGTCACCACCTGCCACACCTGGGCACAATCTGGGGTCTGACAGTCACGGTACCCTGGGTGTGGTTGCACAGGCTGTTTCTGCAGCAAGGGTTCCTACCTGGGTTAAAGTAATGATAAATTATCCCAGGTGATAAAGCAATGAATAATTAACACTCCTGCAAATAGAACTGATTCTGTCCAGAGCCCTGCAGCCCAGCCCCAGGGAGCAGGGACCAAGCCAGCACCATGCCATAGGGCATGGGCAACTGCTCCAGAGCTGCTCATCATCTTGTGTGTGGCCACAAATATCACCACGGGAAGCCCTGGGGTCGGTATAAAAGCCCTTGTAAGCACATGGGTGCATGTAGAAAAGTCTTAAAGCCTTGGGAGATGCTGGGGATTCAAACCCTGGAGTGAGTCTGGGATGATGTGATCAGGGACTGGCATTCCCAGCCCTGCCACAGGCAAGTCACCCACACACTCCACACCTCTGCTCTTCCTCTGTCACCGTGACAGATTTAATTAAAAATACTGGGGAGAATGTTGTGCAGAGCTCTGGTACGTGTCTAAGTGAAGAGGCTGTGTCTGCCAGGTTTCTACATGCCAGTGGTTCTGTCTCTGCGTGGCTCAGAGCCCTGGTGCAGGGCAAGCTCAAGCCTGGCCCAGGCTGCTTCCCTCACCAGGGGTGTCCCTGGGCTCGGGCTTTAATAGCTGGCTTCCCTGCAGGATTGCTCACTGGGGCAGGAAATGCCACAGGATTTCAGGAGCAGCAGCTAACACTCCGGAGGTTCCTGGCACCTGCAAGCCACAATTCCAGCTGAGTTTGGCTCCTTTCTGCCTGGTGACCTGTAAGTCAGAGGTGTAACGTGAGCGCTGGCCTGAGGCATCAAAGGCACCACCAAGCTTTGCAGCACATTCTGCTTGGTGCCCTATTTACCCAGTTTAGTGCAAGGAGATCCAAGGAGCTGGAAGAAGATGGAAATCTGCAGGATCAGGAAACCCTTCGGTCTTGAGAGAGAAAATCATTCTTACTGCATGGCTCATCTGTTGGGGGCAGCAAGAAGGTGCCTCTCCAGGAGACTCTGACCCAGCCAGCCTCACCAGTTCTTCTGGACCAACCTGGATCCTGTAAAGCACTTGGCAGCAAAGGGCTCAGCCCCAGCAGCACGCTCACCCACCAACAGTTTTGTCTCAGAAGAGTTTAGCTGCCCGTTATCCCATGGGAATTCACTCCTGCTGAAGGCAAACTTCTTCCAGTCTGATCTTTTAATCTTGTGCAGACCTCATGTTCATTGCAGAGGAAATTTGCCTCCAGGAGCAGGAGCTCAGACACTCTATAAATGTTTGATAGCTCTGACCACCTCTTCTGAGTTATTATTTTATTAAAAAAGGAGATTTATTATGGTTCTGGATGACTTGAATTCACAAAGCTCACCAATGTGGGATTTTTTTTATCTCTCATATCGGGTGTACCCAACAAATGTCACAGCCTTTAATAACATGCTTTAATTAATCCTGGAATTCTGGATGTGCTATTATCTTCATTTTTCAAAGGGAGGTCACAATAGTAAAGGAAAATCTACATTGCTTGCACGGGCAACTCCAGGAGTCTGCGGCAGACCAGGAAATTAATCTCTTAATCATTCTGCCAATTTGAGTCAGTGGTGGGAGCACAGACCTGTGACTACCTCAGCTCTCTGCACTAATGAAACTATCTCCTTTATTTGGGATGGCCTTTCCCACCTGCAAAACAGGAGCAGCTCTGATGGCCTCTGTGCAGCTTGGAGGTGGCTGCTGAAAAGCACTGTGTAAGGGCTCCACATCCTGGCTACCAGCCTGGCTACCAACCTACCTCTCGCAGCCTGATGCTCCACCTTCTTGGAAGCTTCCTTCCTCAGTACTCAGTAAATCCTGTTTGGATCCAAGGAATCCAAGGAACAAGCCATGAGTGGCATCGCTCTGGTCTGTCTGGCTCCCTGCCGGGATGGAACAGCTCCAGTGGACTTGTCTCTCTCCCATCTGGTGACTCAGGAAGTTTTGTCTGTAAGCAACAATAAAATCCCACCAGACTCGTTTTGCCCTCAGCAGGGCCAGGTTCTTCCAGCATTCACACCCAGAATCAGCTGGGTTGCTGAAAGACCACTGGTACTGTTTCAGATCAATACATCTCCACCTGGCCTTTTTCTCCACAGGGGACAAAAAAGCGTTTGTTAGCTTGGTGTCTGCTTAAAACCAAGAGGACACAACTTTGCAGGGTGTTCATACCTGGTTTGTTCCAAGATGTCTGGGATCTGGGGCCCCTGAGCTCTGATAATTAACATTCCTGCAAATAGATTTATCGGCTCCTCTGTGCATCCATTCATGTTCTCACATAACAAAAACACAGCTTGGTTTGCCAACAGGGAGCCACATGCTGAAAAGGAGGGTGGGAGGACAAAAACGGCAGAGCAAGTGGTTAGTGAAAGATGGAAGCTTTGGAAGAAAAGGGTGAAAAAGCAGGAGCTGAAGGAAAGATGGCAGAAGCTGAAAGGCTGAAGGAGAGAGAGAAACAGCTGCAGATAAACAGCAGCAAAGACTCATATGGAAAAATGAAAAAAGAACATAAAACATTTCCAAATGCCATGAAGTCTGTGAGCAAGAAAGGATGAGAGGTCCCACATGGATTCTTCACTTGCCTGCTCTGAATAAAACAGAGGAAAAACTAAAGACATACATGGCAGGGAGCTGGTCACGGGCAGCACCGTGGGGAGCAGCTGGGTCACCCCTACCCACGCTCCTCATGTCACCCACTGCTCCTCCTGCAGTAGGGCCAGGCTGGTGTGGGGGCAGAGAGGGCAGCGAGGTGCCCCTGCTCCCCACTGCCAAAACCCACCACCACCTTCCTGGGGACATACAGCCAGCTTCTGTGCTGCTGTCTGAAATTATGGGGGTGCTCCAGCCCCCCAGTCCATGTGCTCAGTGTGTGGTGATCCAAGGAAGCCCAGATAGGCAGAGGTGCCATGAAAATAGACAATAAACCTTTTCACAAGACACCTCTAACTTCAGCCCTGCATACTTAATTCTGCCCAAGCAGAGGACTCACAGACTTGGGACTCCAGTGTTCCACAGCTCATTCAATATCTACCAGAATCTTGCAAAAGAATGTCAGCTTTTTAATGTTCACCCCACAGTAAACAACATTCAGAGTTTTACACTTGGTATCTAAATACAAACAAAATAATTTTGCAAATGTTTTCAGTTTGAAAGGCATTTTAATAAAGGTTTACTGAAAGTTTTCTACAGTTTTTCTTTGTGCAGATTAAAAAGAATACCTGTGCATTATTCATGTCACAATAATACACTATTATATTGTAGAGAGCAGACAGTATTCTTGAATTAAAATGTCAAGCATGTTGGATTTGATATAATTTATTAAAAAAAAAATCCATGGGGGAAAAATAAACTTTAAAATACTATGTTTCTTGTAATTTCCAATTAAACGTTTTGAGTATCACAGTGGAGAGAGTTCTTCTAACTCAAGTCAGGTGTAAGCATCCTAAGAAAATGTTTTTAAAGGCAACTGAGCGAGCTAAAATACCAAAGTGAGTGATGCCCTTAAGAGTCAGGCATTAGTGCTTTTTCTGCAGTGGGGTGCTTTACTTCAAACTTGTTGGGCATTGACAGAATTAACTGTATCTTTTCTTGGTACTCCCTCTCTGCTTCCATATTTGATTCATGTTCTTTCTTCCTCTTTTCTTCCTCAGCTTTTTGGAGCCACTGTTGATAAGCAATTTGAGATGCGAGCTGGTCTCTGTATTCTTTGGCCTTCTGTGCTTTTCTGGAAATGCCAAATGAATAGGTTATTTAAGCACTGTGGGTAAAAAGAATAAAGTTTATTATTANTTATCATTATTATTATTATTATATCTGTTAGCATTCAAGCTTAGACTAAAGAACCATTCAAAGCTCCTTTAAGAATAACTGCCACTATTAACCAAATGCTGCATGCTGACCTGTTCTTCAGAGAGTTAACTGCACTCTGTTGTGTCCTACAAAGCAGACTGTAAAACTGGTGCTCAATTAGAAAGAGGGAAAGAACAACTCCCTGTGATCAGCTTGCCCTCCCTGCTCCTCACAGCCGTGCTGAGAGGATAGAGGATGAGGGTGCTGGGTCTCAGTCCGTCCCTGGCTCGGGCTCAGTGCTGCTGCTGACACCCATCCTCACCCTCCTGCTGAGAGCCCTGCTGCACTGATATTCCTGGAAGTGGCTGTCAGAAGAAATCAATCTTCCATTGCACCTCAGGACTCGTGTACTGCTTTCAGTCCCCTCTGGAGAAGCAGAGGAAGCCTTACGTGTTCAGGCCCTTCTGGAGCAGGAGTCACACACACTCTTGAATGCCAACAGAGTAGTCAGGACTTGTGCACTAACTCAACAGAGCTGAGCCACAAACGCTTCCTGACACTGCTGAGTGCCATCTCTGCTAAGTGGAGCATATCCCAGCTGGAGCCCAGCGTGCTTCCTTCATAAGGGTGACACTCCTGCCACAGCCAGGAGATTGTTCCCAATAAAGCCCTCAGAGAACGTAACAGATACTGGCTCAGAAAACAGCTACTTGTATCCCACGGACAAGAGTGGAGAAAGGGCAGGAGTACAAAAGGGGAGTTAAGTGAGATACGGCCCTTTGCCCAAGGCTTTGCATGACACCCAGAGGAACATTCCAGCTACTGCGTGTACGGATCTGCTCATCCAGAGGCACTCCGGAGAGCCCCGTGCCGCCCGGGTATGTGCTGCAGCCTGGTGTTTCGGTGGCTGACACAGGACTGTTCAAGGGATGTCTGTGGGTGGAGTTTAGCAATAAGCCCGGACACACTTGCTCTCCTGGGGCAGGAACAAACAAACCTTTCATTAACCCTCCTCCCCAGACTTCTGCCACTCGTAACAACAGCTCAGAGTATGAGGGGACGTGTTTAGGAAATATGATTGATGTAAGTTACATGATGATCAAAAAAACCAACACAAGGATATGTACCACTATCTCCTGAGGTCAGAATTAATGACTTAATACCAGCTGCAGTATCACAAGCCTGCTCTTGGGCAGTTTGGAACTGATAAGGTGCATGGTGGGAAAGCTTCTCTAAACAGAAGGAAGTCCACCCCGTGTTCTAGAGTTATCAGAAAAAAATACACAGCTCTCTCACAGGTTTAAAAGATTGATCTGCAAAGAAATGACCCGATGACATAGAAGAAAAATACCTTATACGTTTTTCTTCTTCTTCTTGTTCAAATTGTCTGACTGCTTCAGCCATTGCCTTCTTCTCTTCAGCAATCTCTATTTTCCTCTCTTCTTTTTCCTTCACTGGAAAACAAAACCAAAAATCCTTTTAGAAGGTAACAGATCTGCTGAGCTTGAAGGGACAGTGAGACTGCATTTGGGCTAAATAGCCTAAAAATTAGGTTTGAGTTTTGTTGTTTCTGAAGTGCCACACAAACAACAGCAAGTGTATTCTCAGCTTATTTATTTTTCATCCACTCAGAACAGGAAAGTTTTCACATTCAGGGCTTCACAATAATATAATTAATAACAATGACCATTTGCCCATGCAATCCTTACTTTACTAGGCTTTGCTCTGGTGCTGACAATGGGGAATTAGTGTAAGGAACGCCTGTAGGAGTGCATTTTGGGAACAGGCCCAGGGAGGGTCACACTGCTGTCCACTCTGTCACACAGTGTGTGCTGGGGCAGGTGCTGTTCCCAGCAGCAGGGTGCTGTACTGCCTCTGCCCAGACGTGTGTTCAACCACTTACACTTCTCGTTCATCTGCAATTCCCTTGCTGTCACGACATCTCTCAGCAGCTGAAATCGAGCCTCCCTCTCTTGTTTCAGTTTCTCAGCCCTCTCAGCCCAAACCCGATCCCTCTCTTCCTTGAAGAGCTCCAAGTCCTCTCTTTCCTGCTCCTTCTCCCTCCTCAGCTGTTCTGCCAGATGATCCAGGTAAGTCAGTTGCTCCTTCAACAGCATTTGCTGCAAACACACAGACATTTGCAGATCTGAGTAAATTAGTTCAAAAAAGCCTTTCAAAACCTGAAGAAAAGTGGTGGTTCACAGCCAGTGAGGGAGCTAGGAGCCCAGAGTCCATTCCAAACCCGCCATGGGAAAGAACTGCACAGAATCCTCTACCTGGCCAGACCACAGGACAAACACAGAGTGATCCCTTTACCCAGGTCAGCAGCCTACAACACATCCATTTTACAGCTTTCCACAGCTGACCAGGCTACTCCAGTATCACCTGCATTAAATATAACAATGTAATATAATATAATATAATATGTATCACCTCCTGTAATTCTGCAGCAAGGTCTAACATTGAGTTGATACTTTCCTAACCTTCAGGAGCTTCTAATCACCTCTCTCCTGTGTCCTAAATACCCTGAGACTCATTTGCATGCTGCAGATGGACAATCTGCTTGTTTTAACTTCAGGAAATGACAGACACATCCATTGATTCATGGCATCTCCAAGAAATAAAACATGAGAGTTTGCATGTATCTATACATAGTTTTTAAATATTTTAGTTTTTTCGTATTCATTAATTACATTAAGTTAAATATTTCCTTTCTTCTGCAGTTACAAATATTTACTACATCAGGTCCATGAAACAAAAAATAGTTTTCCAGCCTCTATTATGTCCATGCAGTGTAAGAATGATAAAGCTCAGGTGATTTATACAGAATGAAATGAGCACAGAGGGAAAAAAATTCCAGGATTTCCTGAGAGCCCCCACTTCACTTATCCAGCCTGGTAGCCTTGCTGATTGCAAAGCAGGTTTCAAAGTGCTGTGGTTTTAACAGCTGATGGGCTTCTGCAGAGCTGCAGGGTGCTGGCAGGAGGACAGGCAGCAGGCTGTTCAACAAAAGAATTATCTTGTCCAGGGAGAAGGGCTTGTGTCTGTTCTTTGCTACCCTGTGCAGTTCACAGGGCCACAGAACTAGTCTAGATGAGGTATTGCCCCACAAGCTCACAATGAAACACCTTACTTTTTTCTTTCTTATCTGGGCATATTCCTTGTCAGGGTCCTGAAAGTCATTTTCCAAGATCACTTTCTCTTTGGCAAGTTGAGTTTTTTTTTCTTCATCAAGATGCTTCTGCCTGTCCTGCACTGCTTTGAACCATATCTCCCTGCGTTCCTTCTGCTCATGTTGCTTCTTCCTCTCAAGCTCTTCATTTTCTTTCCTAAGCTGGTGCAGCTCTTCTTCCTACAAGGACAAAAGTAGCCAGCTTGTAAAATCACTGCGTAACTTCAAACTAAGTGGTGGCTAGAGTTAGTTTATTGCAACATTGAAGAGAAAAGCCTTGCTAAAAACACAGAATTAGTGTCATCCACTAGACCTGGTAAAGCCTGAACATTTTAGCATGTCATTCACTAGGAAATCAGGATTTTTATCTGTAATTATCACATGCACTTCAATACAAAAACAGCATAGTGCCTGGTGTTTTCCAAATGTTTCAGGCAGATAGACAGAGTAGTCTCTTTAGGGAAATAAGTATCATTGCAGCACTTTTGATCTATATCCAAGCATTCATACACAGCCATAAGCACTGACAAATAACAGGGCCACGTGTTCCTGGTGTTTCTGTAGATATCTGTCCTCTGCCTGTGTTGGGTGTTCAGAGCACTGCATCTCTACCAGTCATAAGGCTGCACAAAGACAGTGACTGGATCCTTGTGTTCTGATGGGCAGTTACTGAATTTCCATGGTTTCAAATAATCCCACTTCATATTGGAAAGAACTTTATATTCCATTTTATATTGGAAAAATGTACAGTGAAACTGAGTTCTTAAAAAAGAAACAATGACAAATTGGAAATGTGTATTTGAGATCAAATAGGTATTGGTACATTCAAGATTATTTAGCCACAAAAAAATTCAAAAGTAGCATCATTAAGTAATTTATAAGCAGAATTTCTGGACATCTTGCAATTGAATAAGGGTAGAAGCACAACTGCACTGAAACATAGTCATAACACAGTGTGTGACCACCATTAGCATTGTATTATCTCAGAAATCATGCTTCAGCTGTCTCTAAGGCACACAGGTTTTTGTTAACCTGTTTTTAAATTAAATGTCTCTTTTATAATGTGAATGAGTCTTTAAAAATGCCTTAGCAGGTTTGTCATAAACAGCATGTCTAATCTGTCCACAGGGAAGCAGAAGCTGCACTCCCTAACAAACATCCCTTTTTATGCTGGACATAATTACCCACAGGTTCTTGAAGTGTTTCAGAGCCAAAGCTGACTTTGTATCTGCCTGAACTGTCAAATTCACTTTCAGAACCTGGCAAAACAGCTTTGAAACTCAATATATATATAATTTGAGGAATAGCATTAGAAATCCAAAAAGCTTTGAACAGCAAAGGTGGAAAGAAAGCAGAAATAGCTAGCAGTCTGCTGTGCAAGTTGGCACATGTCTTTGGATGAATTCTGACATCAGTGAAGCTGTGTGGGAGCAGCCAAGGATGGGATCCATGAAAGTTTGTTCACTGGGGGAACACAACGTCACAAATGTGCGAAGAAGTGGTTACCAACCACCCTTCTTCAAGCCAGGACCAAAGTGCTATGGCAGAAACTCTTTAAACTACAGTCAGGATAACATGAAGTCAATCACTTTCCAAGAAATCACAATTCTTTATGGGAAAAATAAGACAAAGGATTAAGGCAGCTAATGTAGTTAATGTAGCTTAAACAAAAATTGCTGTCTCTGCTTTGTCATCCACCTGTGAGATATCCTGGTGCACACATGTGGTCTACCGTGCCAAATAAAATAAATATTCTATTTTCATTAAATATTCTATTTTCGTTGCAACAACCAGCAGAAACCTTTATGCACCCTTAGCTGTCCATTCACCCAGATGAAACTCCTGGTCATTAGGGGCTACCAGCCTGCCATGAAAGACTTGTAATGAGACCATCTGCCACATCCCTCTTCTGCTGAGAATGGATTACATTGCATTTTCCATACAGACACTCTCCTTCAAAGAAAGCTTTATTTTTTTCAAAGACTCAACCCCTTCACCAGAAATGTATCTCCTTGACAGAGCCCCAGGCTGCTGTCTCCAGGGGAAGATGCAGTCTCTTCTATTCTAATAGTGCTTTTCTGAAAAGGCCAGTTAAGGAGCAGCATTTTTTGCCTGGGAGGTTTGGCAGTGCCTTAGAAGTTGTTACAAGAAAATAATTCTGTTCTACATGTTCTTAGATAAGCAAAACATTAGTCTAGCTTGCAATAAGGACTCCATGTTTTCATAGCCAGCATTTTCAGAGCTTTAGATTCATTATTGTCTCATTTTTATAAAATGAGGAAGTATATATGATGCCAGCACCAGCTTCCAGTGTCTAACAGAGTATCCTCAGTGATCACTCAGCCTCTACATGTAAATAGCTGCAAAATGAAGACTGAGTCTGAGCTAAATAGCCTCCCATAATTCAAAGTCAACACAGAATACTGAACTAGCAAGACACACTAAAGCCAGCAAAACTACAGCAGGAGAGATGGAAAAGAATGATGAAAAAAGAAGGTAGTGGCTGAGCAGTTGAACCAAGGTAGCCAAATGCCTCCTGTGATGTGAGCTCAACAGCAGCCAGGTCTACCAGGCAAGAGAGCTGAAGTGCTGCTTGCTAATTTGCTTTAAAAAAATATATAAAATAAATACTTCAGCTGGGAAACAAGACTCCCCTGCTATCCTGCAGGAAACTGGAAATCAAAAAATAATGAAGGTATTCAGCAAAAGCTTTAAAATGTTTCCATTTCCCACAAACCCTCTAAGAGACTGAATGCCAAACCCCTCTAGAATGCTGAGTTTCAAAAGACGTATTTCCCTCTGCAAATGGGAATGCCTTTGCCACAGCTCTGGAAAAGAGGCTTAGCTTAACAGCACAGGCTCAGATACTAATGGAATCAGTGAAGATACAAATAAGGCATGGATTAGGCTAAATGTCTAGTAAGCCTATCATGAGAAGGGCCTTCTGCCCAAGCCTGACTGCAGAACACTGTGGAAATTACCAGCCTTTCAGCGTCCTGTCTGATCTCCTGCTTCTCCTCCTCTCTGCGAGCGGCGCGCACGGCCACCTGGGCTTCACGCACATCCACCATTTCCTGGATCCGCGCCGCCACCTCCTGCGCCTTCAGCTCCACGTCCTGGTCCTTAGCCAACAGCTCCTTCTCACAAATCTCTTCCAGCTTCCGCTCCTGCATCTTCTCTTCCTTCTTCAGCATCTCCTTCAGAGTCTGCTGGGCCAGCTGGCAGTCACCCAGATCCTTCTCACTCAGTTTTTTACAGTGTTCGCGATACTCGTGACATTGGTTTCTGGAAGGCAATGTAAATGCTTTTTTTTAAAAAAAGTCTCAAAACAATAAGCAGGTCTGGAGGTGTGTGTGAATGAAGGTTCTCAGCTTGTCACTGTTCAAAACACAGCAACCCAGGACACAAATTATACCCCTGGTCTGACACTGATTCCTTGTGGAACCTAAGGAACCACAGAGAGCCTGATTTGATGAAGGTTTTGAATTTGTAAAGGATTTGAATTTGTAAAAAAAAAGCCTGAATCAACTTCCTCACAAAGGGAAGTGAAGAGGCAGCAGTGATCTCTGCTCCCTGTGACAGGGACTGGACCCAGGGAACGGCTGGAGCTGTGCCAGGGCAGGTTTAGGTGGGATATCAGGGAAAGGCTCTTCCCCAGAGGGTGCTGGCAGTGCCCAGGCTCCCCAGGGAATGGGCACGGCCCCGAGGCTGCCAGAGCTCCAGGAGCCTTGGGACAGCGCTGCCAGGGATGGACAGGGTGGGATTGTTGGGGGGTCTGTGCAGGGCAGGGGCTGGGCTGGGGGATCCTTGGGGGTCCCTTCCAGCTCAGGGTATTCTGTGAGTGTAAATGAACACAACACATCCACACATTGTATACACAATGTGTACTCTACATGTAGCTGGAACATTGGGGGGTTGTGTGCCTATATATCTTTTATTAACATATAAAACACATTCATGCTACACTTATTCAGACATGTAGGTTGGTCTCTATTCAAATGAAGACTTAGAATAGGTTGGTAAGTCACCTGAAAGCTCATTCATATTCAGAAAATACTGTGACCATGGAAATGTGGGTTACACGGTTGAGCAGGAACCACTAGAAATTTATTAATTTTTAAAGTGAAGTTCTGTGGGATAATGCAGACAAGTTGCAATAAAAGCCTGGAGAAGGTAGAAAGTCAAACAAGTAACACAGCTTTCAATTTTCATTTACTCTCTGCAACTGAGTTGCATAAAAAGAGGAAATTTATCTTCAGTTGAAGAACACTGCACTAATTGCAGATTCTGCTTTTACTTTTGCAAACAAAGCACTATTGAGATCAGCACATGCCATCAAACATTATTTAATTTGAACAATCTGCAAGCATTTTAATTCTGTTCTATAAACAGGATATAGATTTTCATGAAGTCAGAAGTGAAGCTGGCAGACAAAGGTGAAGACCTGCAAGTGTGAAGGATGTATAAGGTCTGAGGATGTATGACAGATGCATGTAAACACTGTAAAGTGAAAAGATATCTCACAATTTCATGCTGAATGAAACTATCTATGCAGATTATTGCAAAGGTGTTTAGGAATTCACAGAAGATATCACAGCCTGAATCATGAACAACTTCACGGCAGCAGTAGTTACCTGCAAAATGTGAAATACTACGACACTACACAAGCTTTAGCTGACTATCCTGTGTAACAAAAATATTAAATATTCATCAGGCAACTACCTCAATGCTATTAGCAATCTCCATATCAGGGTAGTTATTTAATTTTCAGAGCAGAGGTCTCACCACATTTTCTCCCGGCTGGCATTCAACAGTTGCTGCCTCACATGTCCCTGGGGACAAGGATGTCTCTCTGTTCATCCTCTCAGCTAAAGCAGCCAGTGCCATGGAGCCTGTGCTGAAAGGTGAAGGGCACTGACACAAACAGTGAAAGGGACAGCACTGCTATGAAAACATTTCCATTCTGCTTGCTGTTTGCTGGACCTGCCCCAGCCTGAACCCCCTGCCCTGGGCTGGGCCCCAGCGTGGGCAGCAGGGCAGGGGGGATTCTGCCCCTCTGCCCCTGGGCTCAGGTGAGAGCCCACCTGCAGAGCTGCCCCAGCCCTGGCTCCAACAGCACAAGGACGTGGAGCTGCTGGAGCCAGTGCAGAGGAGGGCACGGAGCTGCTGCCAGGGCTGGAGCCCCTCTGCTCTGGAGCCAGCCTGGCAGAGCTGGGGCTGTTCACCTGCACAAGAGAAGGCTCCAGGGAGAGCTCAGAGCCCCTGCCAGGGCCTCCAGGGGCTCCAGGAGAGCTGCCCAGGGACTGGGGACAAGGCATGCAGGGACAGCACCCAGGCACCACTGCCAGAGGGCAGGCACAGATGGGATATTGGGAAGGAATCGCTGGCTGGGAGGGTGGGCAGGCCCTGGCACAGGGTGCCCAGAGCAGCTGGGGCTGCCCCTGGATTCCTGGCAGTGCCCAAGGCCAGGCTGGATGGGGGCTTGGAGCAGCCTGGGACAGCAGAAGGTGTCCCTGCCCATGACAAAGACGACTTTGAAGGCTCTTTCAACCCAAACCATTCCATGATGAGATGCTGTAGTTCAGTGCCAGTGCAGGCTGGTGAAAAGGGATGGATGTTTTACTTGGACGAGACAGGAACCTCCTGACCACTGTTCAACCCAGCCACAGAAGCAGAGAGCAGCACAGGGATGTGCCTGCCACGAGCCACGGCACATTCCAAGGAGTGCCCCTGCCTCCCAGCAGGCCATCCAACAAATTATATCATTGATGGTTTTCTTACACTTTGCCACTGGAATCTATCTTTCATCTCCTGGGTGGGAATTAGTGGTGATGAAAGACCACAGCACTAATTAGTATTCATGAAAAACATATTTCTCAACTGTTGTGAGGGAAACATGCTATTATTAAGATTCTAAATCTTGCTATTATTAAGATTCTACATTTTACAATTAGCAATCACTGTATTACCTTAACACAATGGGTTCAAAGTTCTCTCAGCATTGAAGGAATAAAGAACTAGTTATTCTTTTCGGTGATTATAAACTAATCTGATATTTATTGAATTCCCACGGGGGAGTAGAAGTTAATTATGTTCAGCATTGTTACAATTTTAATATAAAATAACCCTGTAATTGCTTGATTTCATCAAAATAATTCCCTCAAAGCAGCTTTTACACCAACCCATAAACATCTGCTCCCCCAGATGGCAGGTTTTCTTCCTCACTTTGCTATCCTAAGCTACTTAACATTAAAACTGTGCCTGGATGTGGCTACTTCCCAAAGACAGAACCTCCCCAGTTATTTATTCATTTTATGGCTGCAGCACGATGTTGCTGGGATAACATCATTCCCCATGTGGATGCTTCTGATGTTACCACAAGAAAGAGGATGTGACCTGTGCTTTATGCAAATTTTAGGACATTGAAGTTTTCTTTAAAGTTACCAATGATGAACATGCCCTCAGGCTAGCACTGGCTGAGTCTCTTCTCAGACAAGGTGTAGCCCTCCCTGAAAATTAATTCCAGCAGGACTCCCGTGGTCCAAGCCTTGTCCCTTCTGTCACCTTGTGACAAAGGACTCCTCCTGGTTAACATTACAACTGAGAAGTTGTTACACCTGTACCCTCAGGCCATGGCAACCAGCCCACATGGCTGATACAAATGCTGCCTTTTAGTGCTCTGGAATAATGTCTGACAGCGTAGGTGCTCCTGTGCCTCAAGGTTTGAGAATCCATGCCTACAAAAGAGTGGAGCACCTTGCTTGGAGTTAAAGGAAATACAAACAAGTCTGTATCAGGTTTCAGAAAGATATTCAAAAGAGTTGAAAATCCACAGGCAAAGAGAAACAGAAAATCATGTCTGTATCCACCTGCTACTGGATTGACTTGCCAGGGCTCCTGGGTGTGTCCTGGAGTAATCATCTCCAAAGGGGACAGGTGTGCAGGAAGAGAATACATTTTGTACCATTNCCTGGCAGTGCCCAAGGCCAGGCTGGATGGGGGCTTGGAGCAGCCTGGGACAGCAGAAGGTGTCCCTGCCCATGACAAAGACGACTTTGAAGGCTCTTTCAACCCAAACCATTCCATGATGAGATGCTGTAGTTCAGTGCCAGTGCAGGCTGGTGAAAAGGGATGGATGTTTTACTTGGACGAGACAGGAACCTCCTGACCACTGTTCAACCCAGCCACAGAAGCAGAGAGCAGCACAGGGATGTGCCTGCCACGAGCCACGGCACATTCCAAGGAGTGCCCCTGCCTCCCAGCAGGCCATCCAACAAATTATATCATTGATGGTTTTCTTACACTTTGCCACTGGAATCTATCTTTCATCTCCTGGGTGGGAATTAGTGGTGATGAAAGACCACAGCACTAATTAGTATTCATGAAAAACATATTTCTCAACTGTTGTGAGGGAAACATGCTATTATTAAGATTCTAAATCTTGCTATTATTAAGATTCTACATTTTACAATTAGCAATCACTGTATTACCTTAACACAATGGGTTCAAAGTTCTCTCAGCATTGAAGGAATAAAGAACTAGTTATTCTTTTCGGTGATTATAAACTAATCTGATATTTATTGAATTCCCACGGGGGAGTAGAAGTTAATTATGTTCAGCATTGTTACAATTTTAATATAAAATAACCCTGTAATTGCTTGATTTCATCAAAATAATTCCCTCAAAGCAGCTTTTACACCAACCCATAAACATCTGCTCCCCCAGATGGCAGGTTTTCTTCCTCACTTTGCTATCCTAAGCTACTTAACATTAAAACTGTGCCTGGATGTGGCTACTTCCCAAAGACAGAACCTCCCCAGTTATTTATTCATTTTATGGCTGCAGCACGATGTTGCTGGGATAACATCATTCCCCATGTGGATGCTTCTGATGTTACCACAAGAAAATTTTTATGCAAATTTTAGGACATTGAAGTTTTCTTTAAAGTTACCAATGATGAACATGCCCTCAGGCTAGCACTGGCTGAGTCTCTTCTCAGACAAGGTGTAGCCCTCCCTGAAAATTAATTCCAGCAGGACTCCCGTGGTCCAAGCCTTGTCCCCTCTGTCACCTTGTGACAAAGGACTCCTCCTGGTTAACATTACAACTGAGAAGTTGTTACACCTGTACCCTCNTTTTATGCAAATTTTAGGACATTGAAGTTTTCTTTAAAGTTACCAATGATGAACATGCCCTCAGGCTAGCACTGGCTGAGTCTCTTCTCAGACAAGGTGTAGCCCTCCCTGAAAATTAATTCCAGCAGGACTCCCGTGGTCCAAGCCTTGTCCCCTCTGTCACCTTGTGACAAAGGACTCCTCCTGGTTAACATTACAACTGAGAAGTTGTTACACCTGTACCCTCAGGCCATGGCAACCAGCCCACATGGCTGATACAAATGCTGCCTTTTAGTGCTCTGGAATAATGTCTGACAGCGTAGGTGCTCCTGTGCCTCAAGGTTTGAGAATCCATGCCTACAAAAGAGTGGAGCACCTTGCTTGGAGTTAAAGGAAATACAAACAAGTCTGTATCAGGTTTCAGAAAGATATTCAAAAGAGTTGAAAATCCACAGGCAAAGAGAAACAGAAAATCATGTCTGTATCCACCTGCTACTGGATTGACTTGCCAGGGCTCCTGGGTGTGTCCTGGAGTAATCATCTCCAAAGGGGACAGGTGTGCAGGAAGAGAATACATTTTGTACCATTGATAAATAACATTAAAAAATAAAAATAGCATTTATTCCATCTTTACCTCATCCTTTTTAATTTCTATTTGTGCATATGTTTTATCATGTACACAATATACCAGTACAGTATATTATTATGTATTTATATAGTTGATAAATAAACATATTGGGGTGAATGTTAAAAGTTTTTACAGCTAGGGGGGTGCAGTCAGAGGACTGGAGGCCATTGCTCCAGAGGATAGGCTGTGACACAATTACGGACTCCTGCTTGTGGATTTTCAGTAAGTGCTGGTCTCCTGAGCAGCAAATCCTGCTCCCAGATCTATGCCTGGACCAGGATGGTTTAGGAGGAAGAGTAACATCTAACAGCCAGAGAAAAACAGACCTGGGGCTACTTAAGACAAATACATACAGGTATCCCAAGATTGCCACTCCCAACAGCTGTGAGGAGAGATGGCTTCGCTGCCTCTAAGTCCTCTGAAAACATGCAGCCAGCAGAACACCAACAGTAAAGGTTCAGCAACACCTTTTAATAGTGCTTAGATCCCAGAGCAGAGTGGGAAAGGTAAAAGGATAATAACAGGATTAAATAATCCCACGAGACTGAGTGACCCATAGATCAACAGGGCTACACTAGGAAGACAAAGGACCTGAGACATTAGGACAGGTAACTACAGCCTGAAAGTTCAAATATGTGTCACCAGATGATGCAGTTCAGTGGTGTGATTCATTTTGCAATTAAAATATCTAAAATTAGACATCTGAACAGGAATCTGCATATGTGCTAAATTCCCACTCTGATCAATGAGAACCTAATTAAAGTCAGTAGAGGCTGGGGTGCAGTTCAGCTGACAGGGCAGGATAAGCCTGTTTGGGACAGACTTCAGGTTCCTGTAACTGTCCTGATTTTGGTGAAGTTTTGAACAGAACAGGAATGCAGATTCCCAGTGAATATAAAGATACCAACACGTAGACACCAACCTTTAGGTAACATCTCTCTGGTGTGTAAAACAAGCTGCAAACACAAAATCAAATGCCCTACAGCAGCACCCCCTCCAAACTATTTTAAAAGTGAGTTTCAACCACTTTGTGTGATAGATAGAGAACAAACCAGAAGCTGCAAAAGGCAAGGGCCACATTTTCTACCATGTGAAGTTAGGCAGTGTATGCACTTCTAACACCTGTCTAAGTCAATAAACCCCACATTTTAACAAATATTTACCTGTGAAATTAGTTAATTAGTGTTTATGCACAAGTAAGAGCCAATGTTGATTTTTATCCCCAGCCTGTGCACACTGAGAAGCAGGTGTTGTAGATTTCACCGTGGGAGACTGGGAAAGACACTTCAAATAATCACAAATAACATTATTATTTCTTTCATCCCTCCCTCAGAAAACCAGATTTACAGGAATGGGACAAGGCAGACTTCATGCCAAGGCCTCAGGTCCTAGTAAGTACCTGCAAGTTACTACTTTCAGTCAGGAAGATTTGGCACAGAACTTCAGGCTGCATTAAACCCCTAGCTGCAGCTGCTACTCTTGAAAAGTATGCAATAAATAAAAACACTGTCTTTTTGGACAATCTTAATGTTTCAGGAATCTTTAATGATGTATTAGCTTAGTAAGCTTGATTTAGGCCAAATTAACCTGCCCTGCAGCCTGCTCACTCCAACAGAATAAAGCTGGAACAGGAAGTACCAAAAAGGGTTGACTTGGCAAGTGGAAATGCAGGGATGCTCATGTGGGACAAGGAGGACACACTCCACTTGCAAGAATTAACCACTTTGATTTTTTCTGTCTTATTGTTTCAATCACTTTCATCTTTCCTTCCTCAGTTTATTATTGTCACCTTCTTTTTAAATTGTCCCTGTATATTTACTTTGGGCAAATTCTCTTTTATAAGATATTTTTATGGCAATACCTGAACTGTTGCTCTCGCTTTTCAGCCACCACTTGTAGTCTTTCTTGCTCTCTCTTCTCCCTCAGTAATTTTGCTTGTTCCCTCATCTTTACTTCTCTGTCCTGTGCCTTTTCTTCATCAAGTGCATTCACCTCAGCAAGATGCCGACTCTCCTCTGCCTCCAGAAAGTCACGGAGCCTGCAATGAAAATATTTGAATAAAGGCTAAATCAATCCTTCTGTTGAAGGACAAAGTTTTAGTTTATTTGTTATTAACACAAGGTGGGTACTAGGCTCCTTTCAACACCTCTTGCAAATGCCAGAGAAGTGAATATCAGATTTTAACTTGGGGATCATTCATGTTGTGTCCATCAAGGCAATCTTACAGCACAACATGAGTGATTCTGTCCAGGCACAGTTTAAACTCCTGATATTACAAACCCACTTTCAAAGCTGCTTTATGACTTCAGTTCCCCATTCATCAAATTATTCTATTTGTCAGACTACATTTGTCACCAGCTGACAACAATTAGATTTTGTACTATGGTTATCCTTCAGCATAGACCCAGAGAATGTCCTGAGCTAGATGGGACCCCCTAGGGTCCCCCAGCCCAGCTCCTGCCCTGCACAGACACCCCAACAATCCCACCCTGGGCAATCCTGGCAGCGCTGTCCGAAGGCTCCCGGAGCTCTGGCAGCCTCGGGGAGCCTGGTCAGTGCCCCACAACTCTCTGGGGGAAGAACCTTTTCCTGATGCCCTCCCTCCTCTATGCATCTATAATTGTATCATCTCTCAAACAACCTCTTGCTATTTTAGCATCACTCCACAAAACACTTCATCCTGAAATATCTTTGATGAGAAAATTATGTTAAATAGGCAGTTTTTAAGCACACCACCATTAACCTCTCTGTTAATCCCAGCAGTGAGAAACCTGGGGCTACGGAATCCAGAAATCACTGATTTCAGCCCAAATGCCACAGTGTCTCAGCAGAAAGGCACCTGGGGTCCCGGCAGACAAGCTGAGCACAGGCCAGCGATGCACCCTTGTGGCAAAGAGAGCCACTGGCAGCTCGGGCTGCAGGAGAGCAGCACTGCCAGCTGCTCCAGCGAGGGCATCCCTCCTCTGGGCACTGCTGAGACCCCAGCGGAGCGCTCCAGCGAGGGCATCCCTCCTCTGGGCACTGCTGAGACCCCAGCGGAGTGCTCCAGCGAGGGCATCCCTCCTCTGGGCACTGCTGAGACCCCAGCGGAGTGCTCCAGCGAGGGCATCCCTCCTCTGGGCACTGCTGAGACCCCCAGCGGAGCACGGGCTCCAGCGCTGGCTCTGCAGCACCACAAGGACACAGCCTTAGCACAGGGTGCCAGTGGAGGCACCCCAAGGGACGGCAGCACCTTGGGATTCTCCCAAGGGGAGAATCTCTCCTAAGGCTCCTTCTCTCCTGAGAGAGCTGGGACGTCCAGCCTGGAGAAGAGAAGGCGCAGAGGGATCTTGCCAATGGACATAAACTCCTGAAGGGAGGGAATGCAGAAAAGACAGACACCTACTCCTCAGTAGTGCTCAGAGGCAGGACCAGGGGCCACAAATTAAACCACGTGAAATTCCAAATGAACAGAAGAAAACATTTTGTTTCCTTTTTACTGTGAGTGTGTGTGGTCAGATATTGGACAAGCTGCTCACAGAGGTGATTCAGTCTCCACAGGTGGAGACAAGCAAAACCCAAATGGACACACACTCCTGGACTCCCTGCTGTAGGTGACTCGACTCCAGGGTTGGACCAGATCATCTCAGGAGGTTCCTTCTGACACCAGTGGTTCTGTGGAACCCATGTTCAATTCCTCTGAAGGCACATTAGACCAGGACACCAAACTGACGACCTTCACAGCTACAAAGTCACTTGACATGAAACAGTAAGTGAGAAATTAAATCACATGATTTTTTTCCAAAGATCAGTACAGCATAATTCTGTTCTTTACATGGCAATAATGTGCTTCACCTTTAATATTTTTGAAGGACTTCTGGAATTTTTTTTTTCAGCTGACTGTGCTACAAAGTGTTATTTGGAGGAGCTAAACATCAGCTTGATGAATTTGCAACAAAACCCTCAGTGACACTGACTGAATTTCTGACAGTTTGCTACCCAGAGAGCTGTGGATGTCCATGGCAGGGTGGGTGGAATATGAGCCCATCCAGCCCAAACCACCCTGGAATTCTATGATTCTGTGCCCCATCTGTGGAAATGTTCCAGGCCAGGTTGGACAAGGCTTGGAGCAACCTGGTCTGGTGAGAGGTGTCCCTGCCAGGGGCCTTGGAACAAGATGAGCTTTAAGGTCCCTTCCAACCCAAACCATTCCATCATTTTACGATTGTATCAAGGTACTCTTCATTCTCTTTAAAAATCAAGCAGTGAAAGTGCTATACTACTTCTGTGCTTGTCTGCGGCAGACAGGAGGCTCCAAACGCCACCTGGGCTGCACAGTCACTGTGTTAGAACAGGCATCACCGGTGCCCGGCCCTTGGAGCACACACTGAAAACAGCAGGGGCGCTGCACTGGCTACTCGTTTGCTACCTCTCTCTTCTCACTTCGATCTCCTGCAGGTACTGCTGCAGCGTGGCCCGGACCTTCCTCTCGGCAGCGCGCTGCATCCATTTGTCCTCGCCGCCCTTGTGCCAGTCGCAGACGTTGCGGTAGTGGCGCAACAGCCGCAGGTCACGCTCCTGCTCACGCTGCTCCTCCTCCAGCGCCCTCTCAGCCAAAATCGTCTCTTCGAAGAGGTCTCTCCTGGTGGGCTTGGCTAGCTGAGAGAGAAAGGAAATGGAGAAAGCGTGGAGACCTAGTAGCACCCTTCCAGGATGTGAAGGGACCTACAGTGAATCCAGAGAGGGACTCTATCAGGAACTGTAGTGACAGGACAAAGGAAATGGGTACAGAGTGAAAGAGGAAAAATTTAGGCTAGATGTAGGAATAAATTCTTTGTCTGGGTGGTGAAGCAGCTGCACAAGTTTCCCAGAGCAGCTGGGGCTGCCCCTGGATCCCTGGAAGTGTCCAAGACCAGGCTGGACAGGGCTTGGAGCAGCCTGGGACAGTGGAAGGTGTCCCTGCCCATGGCAGGGAGTGGCACTGGATGAGCCTTAAGGTCCCTTCCAACCCAAACCACTCATGGGGGAAAATACTGCATGTTTTTCAGTTGAATTCATGACTGTGCGAGTATCTAACACCAAATGATGAGATCATGGTAATTATGGGGCAACCACAGAATCAAAGAGGCTGGAAAAGAGCTCCAAGATCATCAAGCCCAAGCGGGGCCTGATCCCCACTTTGTCACCCAGCCCAGAGCACTCAGTGCCACGTCTCGTCCTTCCTTGGACACCTCCAGGGATGGGCAGCCCCTTCCAACACCTCCCTGGGCAGCCCCTTCCAAGGCCTGAACATCCTTTCTGTAAAGAAACTCCTTCTAAATTAGACAACCCCTGCCTACACCCCCACCCCACGTAGCACTGGGCTGCTCAGGACCTTCAAACACAGCACCGGGCTCCTCGGGACCCCTCACACAGCACCGGGCTCCTCGGGACCCCAAACACAGCACCGGGCTCCTCGGGACCCCTCACACAGCACCGGGCTCCTCGGGACCCCAAACACAGCACCGGGCTCCTCGGGACCCCTCACACAGCACCGGGCTCCTCGGGACCCCAAACACAGCACCGGGCTCCTCGGGACCCCTCACACAGCACCGGGCTCCTCGGGACCCCAAACACAGCACCGGGCTCCTCGGGACCCCTCACACAGCACCGGGCTCCTCGGGACCCCAAACACAGCACCGGGCTCCTCGGGACCCCTCACACAGCACCGGGCTCCTCGGGACCCCAAACACAGCACCGGGCTCCCCGGGACCCCTCACACAGCCCTGGGCTCCCTGGGACCCCCAAACACAGCACCGCGCTCCTCGGGACCCCTCCCGGCTGCTCCCAGAGGGTTCCGCCTCAGCCGGCCCCGCTCTGGGGCTCGGCCCCCACGTCCCCGCAGCTCCCCGGAGCAGAGCAGCCCCGGCGTGGTCCCTCACCAGCGCCACTTCGTGCGGCCCGGAGCCGGTGAACTCCCGGCGTCTCTGGGTGTGAGAGCAGCGAGGGGGCTGGGGACGTGGCGGGGGCCGCGCCGCCATGGCGGATGGAGGCGCCGCCGTTGCTGAGGGGACGCGCGCGGGACGGAAGTGGCATCATGGCGGCGGGGGCGCTGAGGGGCGTCCCGGCAGGCCGGGGGATCGTCAGGGCTGGAAGAGACCCTCCAGATGATCCAGCACTGGCGCTGTAATTCCGAACCCACCACACCGCGGCACCCCGAGTCACTGCCCGGCGCCTCCTGAGCACCTCCACTGCGACTGCCCTCTCTGGGCAGCCCGTGCATTGGCCTGCCCGTGTGGCAAAATGCGAAATACCTAAAAGTTTTTGAAGAAGAGGTGTTCTTTAATCATGAAATCATAAAATATCCTGAGTTGGAAGGGAGCCGCAAGGGGCCCCGTCCGCGCTGCGCGCGGCGTCAGGGACCACAGAGTGCAGTCCCGGGTGCCAGTGCTGGGACATCAGTGGGGACAGGAATGGGAAGGAATGGGTTAGTGACTCTTATCTTATGGAGCCAGCCTGGCAGAGCTGGGGCTGTTCACCTGCACAAGAGAAGGCTCCAGGGAGAGCTCAGAGCCCCTGCCAGGGCCTCCAGGGGCTCCAGGAGAGCTGCCCAGGGACTGGGGACAAGGCATGCAGGGACAGCACCCAGGCAATGGCTCCCACTGCCAGAGGGCAGGCACAGATGGGATATTGGGAAGGAATTGCTGGCTGGGAGGGTGGGCAGGCCCTGGCACAGGGTGCCCAGAGCAGCTGGGGCTGCCCCTGGATCCCTGGCAGTGTCCAAGGCCAGGCTGGACAGAGCTTGGAGCAGCCTGGGACAGTGGAAGGTGTCCCTGCCCATGGCAGGGGTGGCACTGGATGGGCTTTAAGGTCCCTCCCAACCCAAACCCTTCTGTGACTCTGTGAAATGGAGCTAAGAATGGGTTCCCTGTGCCCACAGATGATGGAGCAGTGTGAACCCACAGCTCCCAGGTCAGGACTGTCACAGGGACCTCCTGCAGCACATCCTGCTGATGCCAGGCTCCTGACCTGCCTGGGCTGAGGAAAACGGGAAATAAAACATTGGCTGTGCATCAGCAATTGCTTCAAGCTCATTGCCCTCAAAGGAGTCAGGGGAAAAAGCTGTTGCTGAAGCTTTGAAGCTCTGGAACACACACACATACACTGCCAAGAACTTTGCTTTCTTGCACATAATCACATTAGCTTGGCTGATAACAAGTTGAAAAACTGATCCCAGGGAAGAAAGGTCAATGTTTAACCTGTCTGTAAAGCTTGCTCTCAATTAAAACCCCGTGCAATTACTTCTGGTGTCAACAATGGGATCCTTGCACAGTCAAACACAGCAGTTTGGTACACAGGATGTACACACTGTCGTATGTGTTATACCACCACGGTAGTGCTTGGAATGGAATCTTTTGAGTTTGTTTCAGTAGAGACTTAATGCTATCATACTATTGTGACTTAGTATTTGAGATGTTTGTGAAAGGGAAACAACTTCACATCATTTTCCCCCTGAAAACTTGTATTTGAGTGGAGGGAGGGCTGAATTTCTTGGTCTTTTATAGTTCTGCCTAGTATTTTATGGTGTGTTTAATGGGAAGTGTTGCCTTAGTCTTAAGATCTACACAAAACCAGCAATTAGCTTTATGTGTAATAGACTGTACAAGTGTGCAGCACTGCCATCTGTTTGAAATCCAAAAATAAACAGGGATGTGTGGATTCTCTACAGCCCCCATTCTTCTGTGAAGTCCCTCCACCAGCTCTGAGAACATTTCTTCCTGAAAAAGCTGGGTTTATTCCAAAGACATTGCAGATGGTTCGTGACTTTATTTTACATTAATGTTTGATGAAAAAACAGATTCTCCTTAACTTAGATGCCTAAGAGGATGCTGGTCAGTGGCTTTCCTCGCTGTGAATGTGTATGGGATATAGGATATACATAGGATATGGTCTGTTCTGGATTGGCTGGATTGAATTCTCCTCCCTGAAACCTCTCTCTAAGGAGCGACCCATAAATTTCATATATTCACAGAACCACAGAATCCCAGGATGGTTTGGGTGGGAAGGGACCTTAAAGCCTGTCCCATTCCACCCCTGCCATGAGCAGGGACACCTTCCACTATCCCAGGGTGCTCCAAGCCGCGTTGGCAGGAGGGAAGGGCTGGGAAGGCACGGAAGAAGGACAGCACGTGCAGACGGATGGAGCAACTCAGCAAACCAGAGCCCATTTTCAGGAGCAAAATCTGCAGTGGGAAAATCTGGCAAGGACAGTAGGGCCTTTCTGTCCTTCAGGGAAGTATGAGAAACTGATTGGTATCAACTGACGGACAATTCCTTCTTTGTACAAAGAAACTTTCAACTTCTTCCTCTAGAAGGAAAATTAACTCTATTTAAGGGAACCAAAGTCCTCCCCACCCCCTATAAAAGACAAATTTCTCTACAACAGCTGCCTATTCTCTTTGTCTGGGATTGTGGTGGCTACATGAGCCGGTGCTTGGGCACACCAGCCGCCTTCCCTCTGCAGGATCAAATGTCCTTCTGTCCTGCAGATGCCCCTGGCTTCCCAGGCCGGGGCTCTCAGAAGTTGCCAGTTCCTCTCTGGTTCTGAATCCCCCTGAGGTTTCCTCACTGGTCACACTCCACACCATCTCAGGTTCCTCCAGCCAGGCTTTCTTTTGATTCTTCCTCTGAGCAGTCTTCAAAGTACTTGCTTAGGGACACCATGACTCCTGCCTTTTTGTGTGTTTCGGGTACTTTTTTTTTTTTTTTTTTTTTTTTTTTTTTTTTTTTTTTTTTTTTTTTTTTTTTTGTGAGGGATTTCCTGTTTGCTCAGATCCACATGACTGGCTGAGTCAGGAACAGGAGAGTCACATAAATATAAAACCGTGTCACAGTGACACACTTTGCATCAGTAGCAGAGCTCAGAACTTCTACTAATGTATTTTTAAAATGTAAGTTAAATATAAATCTTTCCCTTACGTCGCTGGTCACAGGCAGTACCTGCCAGCCGGCACCACATGTCGTGGTGCAGAGCCACACAGGCCTGGCTGGGGCAGGAATCACAGAATCCTGGAATGGCTGGGGCTGGAAGGGACCTTAAAGCTCATGGAATCCAAGAATCCCACAATGGTTTGNTGCCAGGGCCTGCCCACCCTCCCAGCCAGCAATTCCTTCCCAATATCCCAGCTGTGCCTGCCCTCTGGCTGTGGGAGCCATTGCCTGGGTGCTGTCCCTGCATGCCTTGTCCCCAGTCCCTGGGCAGCTCTCCTGGAGCCCCTGGAGGCCCTGGCAGGGGCTCTGAGCTCTCCCTGGAGCCTTCTCTTGTGCAGGTGAACAGCCCCAGCTCTGCCAGGCTGGCTCCAGAGCAGAGGGGCTCCAGCCCTGGCAGCAGCTCCGTGCCCTCCTCTGCACTGGCTCCAGCAGCTCCACGTCCTTCTCATGCCTGGAGCCCCCAACATACCCAGACATTTTTTGTGTCTCTTGTGCAGTTTCGCCTGAGACAGCAGCCTCACATCTTGGCTCTCACCTTTCACCATTGTGATTAATTTAAATTCATGCTGGCATTAAGTTCTGCAGCCCCAGAGTCCCAGGGCTGTTTCATGGTGGAGCTTTGAGCACCATTGACTCGTCATTCACATACCTGTGACACAACACATGTTTCTGTTGCATCCCTGTATCTCCCCAAGGAATTTAATAGCAGCACGATGCAAGTTTCTAGCACTGGCACCTAAAATTGAGGTAGTCCTTAATATTTATTTGACTCTGAGCTTCATGGGAGGATTGAGAGTTTTGGGCTGGAGGCTGAAAAGAGCTCTGTGAGCTTTGTGAGTGAAGGAAGGAGGCAGCTGATGGGACAGGTCTGTGTTTGGCCGTGGCTGGCCGTGTCAGCTGCGTGCATGAGCCCTGCTTGGTCACTGTGGTCCAGATATGGAAGTGCAAAGATCAGAGTGCTTCCCCAACCACGTCTGGGCCAGGCACCATCTGACAAATGCTCCTTTTTACCCCAAATCCGCAGGGAGAAAGGGGGTGGGAGGGTGGAGGATCAGCTGCTTCCCTCTCTCCACACCCACGGGCGAGCAGAAAAGATATTTTTCTTCTTCCTTTCTCTCAGCCTTGAAAGAGCAAAGGGTAACCACAAAAAGGGAACGTGGTGCGAGTGGGGGGAATCATTACAGCATGATTAGGACAGAGTAAAGCCCATTAGTGGATTTACAGTTTTATTTTTATAAAGCTGCCTGTGGTCCTTGCCTACCTCCCTGCCCCAAGAGCTGATCCACCTCAGGGAACATCTCCTTACTCTCCCTGCCTGTTCCAGGTTTCACCAGGATGACTGTACATCTCCAAGTTGCTTTATCTAGATTTTGTAATTAGAAGGGGATGTCACAGAGAAGCTCACCAGGTGTCCTTTGGGGTTTTACCACCTACATCCTGCCTGGCTGCTCTCAGTCACAGCTCAGCAAGTGGGTGAGATCAGCAGCGAGGTCAAAATTCCCCTCCCAGCAAATCAGAGTCCCTGAAGCAGAGCAGGGCATCAGGCTGCAGCTCCCTGCAGGCACAGCTTCGGGGTTGGGGCAGCGTTGCCTGTGGCAGACCACTGAGGTGTAGCAGAAATCAGAATTCCAAACTAGTGACATGGATCCTTGCTCACAGACACCCCAGGGAAATGCTGCCCACTATGGGATGCAGAGCCATGCACAGTCCTTCCCTTCCTAATCCAACTCCAGGCAGGAACAATTTCCCTACTGCAAAAATATGAATATTTGTGCTGGGAAACACACTTTTTTCATGCCTGAGACAAGAACTGACTGTGTAACCCAGCTGGAGTGTTTAAAGAGGAAGTGAAAGTATTTGAATTTTTCAAACTTGGCTACCTGCTAATTTTATGATATCAATAAAAGATCATTTTATTATTTTTAGCTAGAAAGCAATCTCTGCTGACTGTAAATTTTCCTTCCTGTTATTTTTACATGAGTCTTTTCAACAGACCCAAATGATTCCAAGAAATAAGTCATGTACTATGAAGATGCTTCTGTGTCATCCTCATGTGCCAGTCATGGGAGACTGATTTTCTGTCCTCATTGTAGTGGGGGCACCAAAATGCCCGGCACAATCAGCAGCTGGCATGGCAAAAGTAGGGATAAAGGGCTAAAGTCAGTGGGAGAATGAGGAAAGAACAGGTTACACAGAGGTTTTATCAACTGATGGCTCTCACATGAACTTGGTGCTATGGGCTTTTTCCCAGAAGACTTAGAAAGTGAGTCCAGCCATCTAAGAGCTGTTTGCAGTGGGGCTTTTGGAAGAGAGGTGTGGTGCTGGCAAAAAAAAGGGAAAAAAAAAAAAAACCACTTGGAAATCACAAGCCAGTTAACTTCAGTTCCTGATTAACAACATCAAAGAGACCAAGGAGTATGTAATTGGGAAATCATTTTCAATCAAGAAGAAAATACAGAGACAAATACCAGGCAACATGGATATGTCAAGGACAAACGGTTTCATGCTAATTGCATTTCCTACTGTGATGGGTAACAGGCCATGTGAGGAAAGAAGCAGTATATTTAATATGAGCCTTATAATTTAATATAATAAGGCTTCTAACACTCCCTGTGCCCCACAGCACCTTCATCCCCATGGCCTGTCTGGAACAACCCCTGGGTCCCCCACCTGTGGCTTGGTGTCACCTGGGTTGCTGTCCCACATCTTGGGGGCTTAAATTTCAGTAATAACCTGGAGAAGAGAACTGAGAAATTTTTATTTGGGAAGCACTTGGAAGTGTTAAGGACAAGGACTGCAATAGAAATAGAATTTCCAAGAGTTCTCGAGGATTTGGAGGAAAAGGCTGAATAATCAGACATGGTGCAGAAGGGACAAGGCATGCAGGGACAGCACCCAGGCAATGGCTCCCACTGCCAGAGGGCAGGCACAGATGGGATATTGGGAAGGGATTGCTGGCTGGGAGGGTGGGCAGGCCCTGGCACAGGGTGCCCAGAGCAGCTGGGGCTGCCCCTGGATCCCTGGCAGTGCCCAAGGCCAGGCTGGATGGGGCTTGGAGCAGCCTGGGACAGTGGAAGGTGTCCCTGCCCATGGCAGGGGGTGGCACTGGATGGGCTTTAAGATCCTTCCCAGCCAAACCATTGTGGGATTCTTGGATTCCATGACACCAGCAGGATTGCCCACCTGGACAAGAGCAATCAGGAGAAGTGGATGGGGAACAGCTGACTTGGAAGCAGTTTTCTTTGGCAGAAATAGATGATCACAAGCTGGGAGTGAGTCAGCAAGGCCACGGCGCTGCAGGAGAAGGCAGAGAGCTCTGGTGACCTCTCCTTTACAACCCTTGGGGAACACACTGCGTTTCCAGGCATTTCAAGAAAAACAAAGCTTGGTGGGAGAGAATGAGTTCTGGAAAGTATCAGAGCTGGCAAGTTGTTTAGTCTAGCAGGAGGAAAACAAAACAGATGTATTTTCAGGTAGATGGTCTCATGTGCGGAGAGGAATTTTATCTTTATGTTGTGGTCGTCTGGTGGATAAGGGGAAATGTAAAGGTCCTTTTCCTACCACATGTTACAGCTTCCAGTACAAACCACTGAGCCATGCTGCTGAACATGCAATAAATAAATCGGTGGGAAACCTATTGTTTTTCCACCATGTTTCCTAAACCGATATCAGACTGAAATTTAGCAAACCCAACCAATTTACCCAGGGCAAGAGATCTATGGCAGGCAGCAGCTCTGGAAACACAGCTTCCTTTGAGCCTTTATCAGGTTAGGTAGTTTTCGTTTCCTTTTTTCCCCAACTCCCTTCCAAAGCTGACTCTGAAAATTCCAGCTTACTGCTGTTTTAAAACCTCATATTCAACAATAATATCTTGATTTTAATATTACTTTGTTAGGAAATTATGCAGAATATCACAACCACTGCTTCTTGTGATGTTTGGGATACATCTCTAAGGGTACATTTTGTTCTGGCAAGCTACTTTCTAGATCACCTTTAATAAAAAATCAGCCAATAATGATTTTAAATAACACTTTGTTCTGAAACAAACAGGTGGTAACACTTTTGTTAAGGATCCCATTTTCTTCTCACTGTGAAATTACCATTATTATATTTCTAATTAAAAAGTTCTAGTGAACTAAAAAGTGACAAAATTGGTAACAATATCTGGGTATTAAATAAAGGTGGTTTTGTTGGGTTTTGGGTTGTTTTTCTTTTTAATTCCTTTCTATTTAATTTTAAATCAAACATCAGACTTTGCCCTTCCATTTTTCTTCAAATTATTTCCCCCAGATTACCAACCATTCCTACAAAACTAGGAGAAATGGTTTCCAGGTGATTTTTTTTTCTTTTTCTACCTGCCACACTACAAGGAAAACTGAAAATACTGATTTTTTGCATTAAAAAATACTCCACAGTTACACACTTTGTTAATATTTAGTGCTGCAATAGAAATTATGATGGCAAAGAGAGCCTTGCTGGTAGGAGGAGCTCTGTGAGCAGTCATCAAGTTCTGACCTTGCGCTTATCTTTGCTCTCCAAGGAATTTAATTTTGGATATCAGCTTCACCCCACTTTCTGCACGGAGATTTCTCTTTTCAGCAGCCAGCACAAACAGTCTGCTGCCTGTCAAAGCAGCTGCGGCTTAAATTCATGGGCTGCGGGCAGAGGCTGTCCATAATCTCCCTTTCCTGCTTTCCTGCTGGAGAGCTGGTTCAGCACATCCCCTCCAAAATCCATCTCCCGCAGAAGATGCTGCATCACAGCAGTTTGTGCCAGGAAGGGGCAATGGCAGGAAACTCGTTACCGCTGCATCCTGCAGCCCTGCCGAGGGGTGGGTTCAGCTCCGGTCGGGCTGCCAAAGGTCTGCTCTGAAAAACAAACCCTGGCTGCCAGTCCTGCCCCTCCAGCTTGTTTGTAAAAGCACGAGGCTTGGCTGATGGGAATTAAGCGACATTTGCAGCTCCCTGCAGTCACTGAATTCCAATACCTCTCCGTATACCTGCTCAGCCTCACATTCCAGCATTTGGGATGTATTCTGAGTGTCCAAACTTGTGTTGTGGAGTCAAAGAATCACAGAATGGCTGAGGTTGAAAGGAACCTTAAACACCATCCAGTCCCATCCCCTGCCATGGGCAGGGACACCTTTCACTGTCCCAGGCTGCTCCAAGCCCTGTCCAGCCTGGCCTTGGACACTGCCAGGGATCCAGGGGCAGCCCCAGCTGCTCTGGGCACCCTGTGCCAGGGCCTGCCCACCCTCCCAGCCAGCAATTCCTTCCCAATATCCCATCTGTGCCTGCCCTCTGGCAGTGGGAGCCATTGCCTGGGTGCTGTCCCTGCATGCCTTGTCCCCAGTCCCTGGGCAGCTCTCCTGGAGCCCCTGGAGGCCCTGGCAGGGGCTCTGAGCTCTCCCTGGAGCCTTCTCTTGTGCAGGTGAACAGCCCCAGCTCTGCCAGGCTGGCTCCAGAGCAGAGGGGCTCCAGCCCTGGCAGCAGCTCCGTGCCCTCCTCTGCACTGGCTCCAGCAGCTCCACGTCCTTGTGCTGTTGGAGCCAGGGCTGGGGCAGCTCTGCAGGTGGGCTCTCACCTGAGCCCAGGGGCAGAGGGGCAGAATCCCCCCTGCCCTGCTGCCCACGCTGGGGACCAGCCCAGGGCATCGAGTCCAGTTGTTAATCCAGCACAGATCCACGTATTCCCAACTGATCGACATATTCCTGCTGTTCATAGAGCATGTGACTGAGAAGATTGGCTTCAGATCGACCAAAACACACACGCTGGATGAAGGGGAGATAGCTGTGAGTTAGCAGCCCTGGAAGGCAAATCTGCTGTAAATCTTTGTGCTGCAGTGAGAGCCTTTCACAGGGCTTAGTGTAACTTCGCTGGAAAGTTGCAGAAGTT
>VZRH01006930.1:63183-74791 GCA_013397555.1 Urocynchramus pylzowi | reverse complement strand
GGGGGGAAAGCACCAAAAAAACCCAAACCACGCTGAAGTCAACAGTAATTTGCTTTGACATCTGTTCCCGGCACTCCCCACCCCCTGTTTGGAAATCTGCCTGTTCGGCCACGGGGAAACGCGTCCCGCGGGTGGGCAGGGCAGGGCAGGGGCGGGCCGGGGAGCCGGAGCCGGTGCGGGGACACAGCCCCAGAGCTGCGCGGACATGGACTGCGGAGTCATCACCTCCAAGACCGTGCTGCTGCTGCTGAGCCTCGCCTTCTGGGTACCGCGGGGCTGTCCGGGCCGGGGGGGACGGGGGTCTGGCCGGGGGACACGCTGCTGGGGGACGTGCCCTCGGTCTCGCCGTGAGCCGGGCGTTGAGCTTGGCTGTGTGCTCGTGCATTTGTGTAGCAACGCCCAATTACGTGCTTTTAGAGAACAAGGAGATTTAGGGGTTTAAGTTTCTAAGAAGAAAAAATAAGGTCAGAGCTTGTTACTTTTTTTGTTCGTTTTTTTTCTTCGTGGCGTGTTTTTAACGTACCCGGTTTTTTAGTAGTGTTTTTACTTAAAGCAGTCTACAGCCACGTTTTGTGATCGGACCAAATGGAGCTGCATGGTGAGGGCATTGTACAAGGGCTCTCTCTGCTCCCTGTTTGGGGCGAGGAGACTTTTGGGGAGGAAAACTGCTGAGAACTTTGTTCCAGCTATGTCCTTGGCACAGTTACGGCTTTCCAAATCACTTCCGCGATAATTATTTACAAGCAAGTGAGAAAATGAGGGTGGTTTGTGCACTTTTTAGCCTGACCCGCGTTGGTTTGGGGGTGCTGGCACGGAGGCTGGTGGCACGGCTGCCTCGTGACAGTGGCAGCGGGCCCTGGGGCTTGTGGCTGCTCAGAAGAGCTGGGATTGTTCTGGTAGCCAGGCTCGGGCATTCCCCCGGCATGGGGAAGTTTGGAAAACCCCCACACTGCCATGGACCGCCCTGGGACTCGTGTGCTGCAGTCAGGGAAGGGCCATGTCACGCCTCAGGTGTGTCGGGCCGTGGGCTGGGGGCTCACGGCTGCTTTGTAGCACATGGTGTTCTCCAGACCCAGGGCTTTTCCAGGGATGCTCCAGCCTGCCAGCGACAGCCAGGGCCTGGAGCTGCTCGGCCCGGGCTGGGCTCAGCAGGGCAGCCCCCCTGCTCTGGGTGCAGCAGGGGCTCTTCCTGAAGAGAAGAACCAGAGTTTTCCGGAGATGCTACATGAGGAGAGAAGAAATAAAGCAAAAGAAGGAATCCTGCTCGAATGAATCCCTGGGGCCTCGTGGGGTGTGATGCCATTTTGTAAAAGCATGACTTGCTGCTGGCTGTGGTGAGCAGCTCGTCCCCTCTGTCCCGTGCCTCCTTTATGGAGGCCCAGCACCATTTATTGCTGCATGTGCTCCATGCAGCTCCTGAGCCACTGGCACAAGTGGAGCTGCTGGCCAGGTCACTGCTGCACACCAGCTGACATGATCTCACCCTGTCTGCTTGGTTTGTGGCGATTTTCTTTTGGGTTTTTTTTTTTTTTTTTAAGTAGCCACAGAGGAACATTGCAGCATCCTTCTGTTTGTATGTGGAAAGCCCCTGAGCCTCAGATCAGGTGTACCTCAGGTTAGCAACATTGCTTGGCTTTTTGGAAGTGGAACAACAGCCTTACAGCCTCCTGGAAATGTCTCTGGTGCTTTTCCTTCTGCTGTAGGAGCACTCTCTAGTTGTGATTGGCCATCTGCTTCCATGGACTGTCAGCAATGATCCTTCTGCCTGTCTCTGGCCTCTGAATTTGGGGTGACCCAGAGTAGACCTTTGGGGTGTTTTTCATCCCAGTAAGAGCAGTGCAGCCCAGTACCTGTGGCATTTAGATGCTGCTGCCACCATTATGTGTGGTAATCACATTCCAGCAGCAGAATTGCAAAACCTGGAATTCTGGTTTAGGAGGGTGGAGATGGAGGGACTGATTCTTTTATGCTCCTTCGGAACATTTCCAACTGTCAGGGCTGCGTAAGTACAGGGCTCCAGATGACTGTGAAAACAGGATTTGCAAAGAACATCAGAGCCCTTCTCCAAGGAGTAATTCATGTCCAGACATTGCATGCTGCAGATCTTTCCCAGCTCAGAAGTGATTATGGAAAATAATTCACCACCTGTGTAGTCAGCAGATGGTGCAGATGTGGTTCTTTGACACAAGTTATTACTCAAGAATATCCTAAAAAGGCAAAAAATCCTCTTGGATTTTTGATCATTATCATGCAGAGTGAAGGAAGTCAGATCTTCCACAGTGACAAATCGGGCTTCCTAAATGAGGAAAAAACAGCTTTTCTCCTAAGCACCAGCCTCAGCATCGTACGTGCAGGTCATTCTGCGGGTGAGGGATCTATGCATAACTCCCCCCCAAAACTCAGTGATTAAAGATTGTTTAATTACAAGGTTACCACGGGTGGTGCTTCAGGCTGTGGGAGTTCTTCCCACCTCCTCTTCTGCTCTTCAGCACCTACCAGTTAGGTGCAAGTGAGTGGTTGTTTTGGTAAGTGGGTGCTGGCCTGCTCCAGGTGAAGACTGGGGATGCAGGTTTATCTCATGGGTCCCAAAAGAGGGAGAGGAAGGGTCAGAGCAGACCATGATGTTCTTGTCAATGTCTTTTGAGGGGACTTTGCTGGGTGGGATGTGATGATGATGCTCTTTTTGAAGGAGAGAGGCGAAATGCTGGGATTCACTTCCTGGTCCAAGGGAAGAAACGGAGATTGTTAAAATTAGCTGGAAGGTCTGTGCTCCAGTGTTTCCATATAATGTGCAGTAAACACCTTCCAGGTCACTTTTAACCTCAAAGCATCCAGCACCTTGCCCCTGCTCACTTTCAGCTTCATTGTCACTAAGCAGGTCTCTGCCTTCAGAGGGGGATTGGCATCCACTGGTGGTCCTGGGGACTAGGAGCTGGACTTCCACCATCCTTGTGGGTCCCCTCCAAGACAGGATATTCTGATTCATCACCAGAGGGCTGCCTTAGGTGTTCCTGCAGTGAAAATCCTGTTTGCCCAGATTTCCTGTTCACTTTTAAGCAGAGGTGGGCACTTCCCCAGCCTGTTTACTTCACTTGCCCAACAGCAGGGAGAAGCATAAGGACAAGTTCCTGCCTGGGGGGCTTTAGCAGGACCAGGGGATTTGAGAGAGCAGCATTTGATCTGCTGACAAGAAGTGCAGCCCCCTGCCATGGGCAGGAGCACCTTCCACTAGACCAGGTTGCTCAAGGAATCACTATATTGGTGTGGCTCACTTTAAATAATTTTTAGTGATTTGGAGGTATAAACTTACCCACAAGAAAAATTCCTGCATGTGTGAATGGTTTGGAATCACTCATGCCAGTAATGAGTACTTTGGGAATGCTTAGTCTGAAGCCTCAGTCAGAGAGAAACCTGGATACTTTTAATGAACAATGTACTGGATACTTTTACTGAACAATGTGTTGAATAGCAAAGATTACATCCATGAAGGGAAGGGGAAGGCAGTGGGTTCCTTGGGAGTTGGAACCACGGTGATTTTTAAGGTCCCTCCCAACCCCAGCCATTCTGTGATTTCTAGCTCGTTTCTGAATGGTGAGAGCAGAGCAGCCACGTGATGCAGAGTGGTCACAGGATGGGGCTGATGCCTGGGCACTTCGGTGTGATCCTTTTGAGCCTGCCTTGAAAGGGTAAAGCTGATCCTTTAAATCATTTTTAAATTATTCTGCCCAAAATCAGGAAGCAGAACTGAACTGGCTTTCAGGAAAATGGGCTTTGCTGTATTGTGTAGGCCTCACAGAGTAAATGAAAAGGAAGGAGCTGGTGCTGTGTGGGCAGCCCCGGGGAGGCGTTGGGGCAGCCATGCAGATTTGGAGGAACGGCCTCCGCTGGACGGTTCCTGCGGCAGAGGCAGGACCTGCCGGGCTGGGTATCCATCCCTGAGGGCACTTCGGTCTCTTCCAAGATCTCCCAGTGTGCAGGGCACCAAAACCAGAGGGTAGCAGGCTGAAAAGGTGGGGGTGGTCAGCCTGGAGACGAGGAAGTCGCATGGAGACCACATAACAGCCTTCCAATGTCTGGCGGGGGCTGCAGGAGGGATTCTTGATCGGGAGCTGTAGTGATGGGAGAACGGCTTCACACCGAAAAGAGGGGAAATTCAGGGTAGCTGTTGGGAAGGAATTGTTCCTGTGAGGGTGGTGAGGCACCCATATAGGTTACCCAGAGAAGCAGAAGTGTTCCAGACCAGGGTGGACAGGGCTTGGAGGAACCTGGGACAGTGGAAGGAGTCCCTGCCCATGGCAGGGGGTGCAGCTGGATGAGCTTTTACAGGTCCTTCCCAGCCAAACCCTTCTGGGATTCTGTCGTTCCATGTTGTGGAAGTGCATGTGGTAATTACAAGGGCTCAAGAGGTCCCATTTTGGTACCTCTGTAGCAAGATTTAGGATTAGCTCTGCTGTGATTTAGGTGCACCTTGGTTTAGTTGCGGCGTCCGGTGTCTGAGACTGGAACAGCAGATTGAGAAACTGGGGTGGTTCTGAAGGCAAATATTGAACTACAGGGTGTTTTGTGTCCAAACAGGCTGCTCAGATCCAAACAGACTGGCACTGGCTGATAGATCAATCTGTGCTCAGCTAAGTTACACTCCCTGCAAGCTCATGCCCTGCAGTCTGTGTATTTGGGGAGAATACGAGTGAAAAGGGGGGATCTGACAAGACAAAATGGGGGATCTGACAAGTGAAAATGGGTTTCTCCTCCTCCTGGTCCTGTTGCCTCTGTGATTGTGATTAACAGCAGCAGTCTAGTCCCAAGGAAGGGGTTTAAGCATTAGCAGTTGTAGGAATTGGGGCAGGATTCCTGGCTTTGCACTGCTGTACAGTGTTTCCGTGAGGACATCCCACCATTTGAGCTCTGTAGGTATGTGCTGGCTTTTAGGGATGGGAAATTAACCTTGGAATTAGGCTTAGGGAACGGAAAGCAGTGTGCTAAAACAACTCTGAAGGCAGACATTTAGTTAATATGGCTTGAAAACAAGCCCACTACACCCAGAATCCCCTCTGAGTGTGTGGTTGTGCAGCATGTAAACTGCAAGAAAATGTTGGTTTAAGTTTGGGGATTTTTTTCTCCTGAAAGAGACATAGGTTTTCAGAGCCTTTTGGCAGCTGCTCATTGTTTTCATTGAGGAAGAAAAGAAAAAAAGCAAGCACTTCCCACCATACCCAGCAAGCAGTCCTGAGGTGTGTTTTGAAGGCAGGCTGAAACATGCCCAGCAGTTGTACATCCCAGCTGAATATTTAGGTGTAGCAGACTTTGATGAGTCTGCTGAGCCTTGGTGTAACTTGGCTCAGAACAGCTGTCTGGGTTCTGTCCCATCTCTGTAAACTCATGTGAGGAAACCGATTTGAAGGTTTTAGTTTGAGGGTAATGACTGGCATGAGATTGGCAGTAATTCTCTCCTGGGGCTGTTGGTGCTGCTGGAATCGAGGGCAGCCTGGTAGGAGCTCACAGCTTTGGTGCTTTTTGCTCCAGTCCAAAGCCAACGTGCTGAGTTCAGTATTTTTTATTATTTTCTAAATCAGTGCTTTCACAACGTGAAGCTCTGAGGGAACAAAGCAAGTTTGTGTACTAACAGGAGACCCCCTCCTGCCCCAGCCCTGGCTCCAACAGCACAAGGACGTGGAGCTGCTGGAGCCAGTGCAGAGGAGGGCACGGAGCTGCTGCCAGGGCTGGAGCCCCTCTGCTCTGGAGCCAGCCTGGCAGAGCTGGGGCTGTTCCCCTGCACAAGAGAAGGCTCCAGGGAGAGCTCAGAGCCCCTGCCAGGGCCTCCAGGGGCTCCAGGAGAGCTGCCCAGGGACTGGGGACAAGGCATGCAGGGACAGCACCCAGGCAATGGCTCCCACTGCCAGAGGGCAGGCACAGATGGGATATTGGGAAGGAATTGCTGGCTGGGAGGGTGGGCAGGCCCTGGCACAGGGTGCCCAGAGCAGCAGGGTTGGAGCAAGCAGAGTTGCTTGCTCCACTGTGCCTGTGCTTGCCCAGATGATGCTGCCAGTGCCCAGGGCCAGTGAGCACAAGCTGAAGCACAAGCTGAAGCTGAAGTTCTGAATGTCAGAAACCTTTTCCACTGTGAGAGTGACCAAGCATGGTCACACACTGTCCTGGGTGAAGCCAGAGAACACAAATGTGGCAGTACCTGATTTGTCATTTGGAGAAATTAATACCTTAAGCAGGGTAGGAAACGGTAAATGAAGCCAGGAGGTCCCTTCCAGCTGGCAGAGTTCTAAATGCATGGATGGAAAAGGGACAGAAAATTGTGCATGTGGGATGGGAGGTGCTGAGCTAGGGTCACTCCCACAGCTGGGAGAAACCAGCTTTGCCTCGGGCCAAGGGAGACCCTCAGTTCTGGGAAGTGCCTGGTCCATGTGGGCCAAGGGGAGTTTTAAACTGGTTAAAATGAGGATAAAGTGAGGAAAGCTTTCTCAGAAGTGCTCAGTGCCTTTCTTTTCCCCTAAAGTCCTTAGAAAACCTGTTGCCTCCCTGGAAATGGAGTAGTGCAGCAGCCAGGGAGGACTTGAAACTGTGGCTGGCAGTGAGTGGGAAGAATAAATCTTGTAGTACAATAAATCGGCAAGGGAGCCAGATAGTGATTCCCTTTGCCATGCAAGCTGGCTGTTGGGTAATAAAATACATTATTTATAGAGGAAATGTGCAAAACCTTTCAAGCAGAAGATTTACCTGCCAAGGTAAATCAAAAACACTTCTTGTACGCAGAAAAAAAAAGCCAAAAAAAAAAGAAATGGAGTGTCTTCTGTGTTAAGGAGAGGATGGGCAGCTGTAACTGAGGCCAGTGTTGTGGGGGCTGATTTTAGATATGAGACACATGGGGCAGCACAGTAGTAATAATTGTAATTGGCAAAGTGATAATTGAAGTAATAATTTGCATCTGACTATGCAAAGGTACTGGTAAAAAAAGTGGGATTTGAGCCTTACAATTAACTCAGGCAGCTCTGTGAGCTGTCTGTCTAATGATGAGTTAGGTGGCAGTGGTTCAGAAAGAGTTTGTGTGGATGTTCATAGCTCTTCCAGTTTGTATTTGCAGTAGTTTGCTGTAGAAGACAGCTGCTCTTACTGTGTCATGAAAAATGGTATTATTTCTCGTAGCTGTCTTTGCCCATAGCAAGTTAATGATACAGGGAAAAGTCCAGCCAGCCTGAGTCTTGTGCTGTTGTGGATATTAGTGCTGGCCCTGGGAAAGCCCCACTGGACAAAGGAGAAATGTCTGCAAGCCTCATTGTCTCAATTTTTTTACTGTATAGAGGCTGCACCTTGCTGGACACATGCTGTGAATTCAGAATTCACCCTTAAGTTCTTAAGCTTCTCCTTTTAACACTACAGCTTTGTTACTCTGTATTTTTAATTTTCCAGCCTTTTCAGAAGAAAGTCTCATACCAGTTTACAGTAACAGACCGAGTCACAGAATCAACACTCTGAAATGGGAGAAACCTTGTAAAAAGTACCCCGAATCCTCCAAGCAGCAGACACTGCCTTTTAACATCATAGCTGGCAGCTTGGCTCCTTTGCTGTACCTTATCTGGGTTTGGCAGGGGACAAAGAAACCTGTGCTGATAACTGTGAACGAACTCTAACCTCTGTTCTCAGCCATCACATAGGTTTGGCTTATGAAAACAGAGAAGTAAAGGTGGGAAAGCACCTGTTCTGCCTCACTTGATAGAAAAAGAAAGATATATATATAAAAAAATATAAAATTTGCATGTATTTCAGAGCAGTGATATAGAGGAAGCTTTAAGCATCCCCTTCTATGTCTGTGATTAAGTGGCATGAAGTATTTGCATGGCTATAAGCCTCCTGAAAAGGGTAGGGACTTTTGGTCATCAACATATAAAAACAGTGGAACACAAAGTAAGGGGCTTGCTGCATTTTTAAAAATACATAAAATTAGTGTTTTCCAGCAGCTGTCCTGTTCTGTGTCAGTGAGAGAGTCCAGGGTTCTGTTTTGTGGGCAGGAGTGAATATTCACAGTGCTCTGTGTGTGTGTGTTCTGTGACTGAGAGTCCCCCCTTGCTGTGTTTGCCCCCTGTGCACCTGCTCCCCTGGGCTTGGTGAGCCCCGGCCCTGCCCAAACCTCAGCCTGGGAAAGTCTGGTGACTGTCACAGCTTGGCTTTCTCCCCCCTCAGCCCCGAGGAGTTCGCTTTTTCATGCTCCAATAGTTTTTCTGCTTTCTGTCAGGGGCAGAATGGGATATGAAAAACGGGGTGATTCTGGCGCCAGGTCCTTGAAGGGTGCGAGCCGCGGCGGGTGAGGCGGCAGAGGCGGCTGCAGCTCCTCAGCCCAGATGTGAAAAGGGTTTTCTGGCCCAGATGTGAAAAGGGTTGTCTGGCCCAGCTGTGAAAAGGGTTTTCTGGCAAAATTTCCTTTCGCCTCATCGCGTCATCTTGTCTTAAGGAAGTCACCGGCGCTGTAAAGAAACAGCAGCAGTTTCCTGGAGGCCTGGTGAGTCAGCAGGGGCTCAGGACAGGGCCAGCAGGGGTGGGTGTTGTGCTGGCTGTGGGTGGCCCTGGGGAGGTGCTTCTCCCATATCCACCTTGAGTCACCCTGGGCCGCCGTGCCAGGGTTTGTGCCCCACATTGCTGAGCCTGCTGGGCTCTGGGCCTGGCTGCTAGCATGCTGACAAGGAGGAGACCAACAAAAAGTGTGACAAAAAGTGTGCTTGGTATAATCCTAGCATCCTTGTGTGTCATTTTGGGTGGGTTTGAGGAGATGGTTGACTAATTGTGGAAAAGGAGGTATTTGATCTTTCCTCCTCAAAAGTAATTGCTCAAACTGGCCTTTGTGTTTGTGGGATTGTTTATTTCTTGAGGTCCAACAGAAACCTAATCAGACATACTTTGAGATCCATCTTTTGCAATGCAAAGGACTTGTCCTTCTAGAGAAGTACATCTTCATCTTAGATCTAGGCATGGGATGTAGGTTTCGTGATGCTGAGGTGAAAAAAAACCCTCCACTAGATTTTGAATTTGCCTTAAATTCTGGAAAGGCTTAAGGGAAGAGTTCTGATTTAAGTTCTGAAATATTTTTCATCTTTGTTTTCAAAACTAGTCTCTGGGACTCACCTGCAAAAATCAGGGAAGAGGTCATTAGCTGTGATGCCTTCTAGTCCTAAGTGACCCTGCTCTTCAAGGCTTCAGGATTCTTCCCACTGAATTAAAAATCATGGGTGAAGTTGTGGCAGTATCTGTGGGGGAAAAGGTCATCTTCCTTTAAGTCTTTTCCCAAAGATTTCTGGTTTAGCTTCATTACACTTCCTTTTTCTGCTTGGAAGCAGAAGTTTGGAAATTTTAGTAAACTTCTAGCTGGTTGTGTTTTGTCTCTGACCAGAAAGAAGGCAATCCTGAGTACTGCAACAAAACCCACTGTGAAAGTGCTTTATATTTGAGGTTCTTGAACTTAACACTAGACCTTCTGGTTTTGTCTTGCAGTCATGGAGCTTTGCTGGTCCTGGCTTTAGGGGCCTTTTGCTAACTGGCTCCATAATTTATTCATTTTTTTCTTAATTTGTGGCAGCCTTTTACTCGCAGCAAGGTCTTTCTTACCTCCCTACAGCTGCTTGTTCTTTAGCATGTCCTGTGCTGCTTCCTTTGTATCGCGTGTTGAGCACACTGGAAATGGATGGAAAATTAAGTATGGGTGAAAAATGAAGAATGTTTCTCCACCATGGTGGAGAGGAACTTTGGAAAAGACACTGGAGTGATAGGACAAGAGGGAAAGGCTTCCCACTGCCAGAGGGTGGGGTGAGATGGGATATTGGGAAGGAATCATTCCCTGTGGTGGTGGTGGTGGTGAGGCCCTGGCACAACTTTGCTTGCCCCTCTGTGACTGTCTTTGCCCAGATGATGCTGTTTCAGAGCAGAGAATAGGTGGACAGATGCATGCATCCAGCCTTCCAGGCCAGAAATACAGGATACACTTTTTGAGTCACGCAGCTTCGTTCTTTTTGTGCCACTGAAGGCAAAGGAGGACGGAGGTGACGTGTCCCCACCTCCACCTGTACTGTGGCAGCAGCTCTCTAGCCACAGAGAGAAACACAACTTTCCCAGAACGATGCCTGGGAAAGGCTGTGAGAAGACCAGAGAAAAGAATGAGAAACAGTTCTTACCTTCACTTGCTGCACCTGGTATTGTGAACATGTGGAATGTTTCATGGAGATTTGTTTACCAAAGGGTGGTTTCTTAATTAGCCAACGGTGATGGTGATTTGATTGGAGGACCAATCAATTCCACTGTAGCAAAGTAGGGTATAAAATAGCAATGGGTTTCTTAATAAATTAAATTATCAGCCTTCTGTGAATACATGGAGTCTATGTGGATTATTACCCAGCTAGGGGCCCGTGATACTTTGCTGTGATACTTTATTGCTGCTGCCATTCCAAGGACTTATCCTGTCCCACTTTCAGCTCAGGAACAGAGTATTGGGGGAGAAGGTGAGGTTGCTTCTCAACTCCTCACTCCTGGGGTGAAGTGAGAAGGCAGTGGTGCCCTTTGAGATAAAGTGGTCCCATCCTTTCCCTGCATCCCTAAAAAGGGGTGGCAGGGAAAAGCCACAGTCACCCTAGGCCTGTAGACTGGGAAATAGGAAAGAAAAGAAGGAAAAATGAAAGGAAGCTTTAGCAACCACTTTAATCATTAGCATATCTGAAAACCCAGTGCATGTGGAGAAGAAAAACAAACAACCTGTTGAGAATTGGTGATCCCATTCCTTTTCCTGGTATCCCACTTGGTAGAGGACCTGCTGTACCTGAGCCCCAGTGCAGCAGGATCCTGCAGGTCATGTGCTGAATGTCTGGCTTCGTCACTTGGTGCACCTGACCCCAGTAATTCTGGGGTACAGACAGCATCCGGGAATGTGAGATTATGGGATGGGAGCTGTCTGAAGCAGAGGATGTTCCTGCACTTGGAGGTAATTGAAGGGCAGGCAGCAGATCTGGCTGGAGGGGAAAGAGCCAAACAGGGTCAAGGAATTAGCAAGTCCTGGCTCCAGCGTGAGGCGTGTTTGATTAATTAAAACATACAGTGCTGGGGAGGTAACAAACTGCTCCAAGGCTGCCTGGTGAAATCCTGCTGTGACCTGTTGAAAACAAACCGGCTGGTTTCCCTTAAGTTTCCAGAATGTGAATATGGAGGGTGCTTCATTTTCCTTGTGCTGCTGGATTACAGAGGGTGGATGAGCCATCCTGACTCCTGAGAGAATTTTTTTGTGCCATCAGTAAGGGCATGGCTGAGTCATTTCATGTTGTTTCCAGGGCTATACCCAGTCTAGTGGATAAAAGTCTTTGGTCTCCAGGGCAGCTGCTACTGGTGCACTCTACCTTGGCCTCAATCAGCAAAACATCCTTCTGGGAGAGAGATTGTTTTAGAGGTTGCAGAAATCTGTTTCCTCCAGAAAAGGAGGGACTGTTTTCCTAAGACTAGGTACATTTGTGCCTGCCTTAGTGGTTAATGAGAATGCAAAGGATGAGGTTTTCTCAAAAAAAAAAAAAAAAAAAAAAAAAAAAAAAAAAAAAAAAAAAAAAAAAAAAAAAAAAAAAAAAAAGAGGAG
>VZRH01006930.1:42846-55930 GCA_013397555.1 Urocynchramus pylzowi | reverse complement strand
CTTTATGACTTTCGGGTTTTTTCTCGCCTTTTGTAAACGTAACTTATATGAAATTACTTGTACAAGAGGAGTTTGCTTAGTGAAGGAAAGAACCTGTTTCAAGCCGCGCGTTAAGATTACATCACCCAAATAAATGTGCATTAGGTGGGCGGAGAATACGCAGTAAGTGGGCGTGTTCATGTGAAATTTACTGTATAACAGGTGTAACTTTTTATCCCTTGGCAAGCTGATTAGTGGGAACGTCCTCCTCGCACGCCGGGCTGAATAAACAATGTCTTCTTTCTAAGGTGAACTCTGTGTCTGTGTTCAGAGCTCCTAAAATCGACAACACGCTCCAGCTCCAGCTCCCCTCAGAATTCCCGCCTCACGCCCTTCCTCCTAGTCCCTTCAGACTCACAGAATTACAGTCAAAGGTTGGAAAAGACCTCCGAGACCGTGCCCAACCTTTTGGCATCCAGATAGCACTGAGTGCCAGGTGTTCCTGGCATTCCAGTCGTTCCTTGGACACCTCCAGGGATGAAGACTCCAAACCTCCCTGGGCAGCCCCCTCCAATGCCAGAACGCCCTTTCCATGAAGAAATTCCTCCTGAAGTCCAGCCTGAACCTCCCCTGGCGCAGCTTGAGACTATATCCCCTTGTCCGATCACTGGCTGCCTGGGAGAAGAGACCGACCCTCACCTGCCCTACTCCCTCCTTTAGTGTCCGGCATTGCACCCCGCGCTCCCGCCTCCCCGCCCGGCTTTCCCTCGGCGCTGCCCCCGCTCCGCCCTTTCCGCCCGCCGCGAGCGCTCCCCTCAGCGCGCACGCGCCCTCCCCGCCCTGTCCAACGCCCGCCCGGATTCAAACCGGGGCGGATTCAAACCGGGGCTCGAACCGCGCCGCGGCAGCCGCGGCCGAGCGTCCTCCGCCTCCTCCGCCTCCTCCTCCTCCCCCGGCCGAGCGTCCTCCGCCTCCCCCAGCCGCGCGGCCTACAGAGTGGGACCGGGACGAAGGTCGGGAAGCACTGGCGCTGGGCCTGGTAGAACCTGAGGAGAAACGGGCGCTGCCGCGGGGCGCAGGGGGTGACTTCGATCCCCTCAGGGCATCCCGATCCGCCTCGGAGTGTCCTGGTTGCACGCAGGTACGGAGGGTGGGGGAGGCTGCAGGTCTCTAAGAAAGGATTTAATAGGCGCGGTAGTTGATAGTATTTTAAGCCAAAAGCGAAATAAAGACGTTTTAAAGTTTCCAAGTGTGAGCCGCCGGAGGGAGCTGTGTGAGCGCTCAGTGCCGGGCCACAGTGTTAAGTGCGGGGGTTTGTCACATTGTATAACTTTTTCTTTTCATCAATTCCTGTCTATAATAGGGTTAATAACTCTATTATTATAGACAACATACTAATCGATATATAATGCTCTTTCTGATGCCTCCAGACTTCACTAATAACTCTGCTAACACTTTTTTCTTCTTTTTGCTTAGTTACGTTTTCAAAAAAACCACACCTCTTTAAACATCAGTCATCTGACGTAGTCTCCCTGAGAGAGTCTTCTAAAACTGCCTCATGTAAGCCGGGCTTTTCCTGGTTTTGGCAGTGAATTCCAGCTCCTCTTTTACTGTATACTTCAATATAATAAGGGTGCTCCCGGACTCATGAAATGCTGCACTTATATCACACTGCATTTATCTCCAAAGTTCTGGGAAACTTACTGCCTTGTCTAGTGCCACTTTATGCTTCCTTTTCCACCTTCTGTTTAGTAAGATTAAAGAGAATTACTCCATTTACTGTTTCAGTTACATTCCCTTTGCTTCTTTGACGGATCAGGGATCTTCTAAACATTCTGCTTTTGTAGGCAATGTTTGTGACTTGGGTCTACATTAAATTCCTGCCTTCATTTTTGTTCCCCCTCAGTGTGATGATGAAGGATATGGCATCCTCAAGCCTGGAAGATTTATGCCTCCACATCAATATGAAGATTTCAAATATTAAAAAGTGTATCCTATTGAGAAACATAGGTGAATAAGAGCAACAGCGGGGTTTGGTTTGCACTTCACTCCAAGAAAGACACTGAGGGGCTGGGGCGTGTCCAGGGCAGGGCACGGAGCTGGGAAGGGTCTGGAGCCCCAGGAGGGGCTGAGGGAGCTGGGAAGGGGCTGAGCCTGGAGAAAAGGAGGCTCAGGGGGGACCTTGTGGCTCTGCACAGCTCCTGACAGGAGGGGACAGCCGGGGGGTTGGGCTGTGCTCCCAGGGAACAGGGACAGGAGGAGAGGGAACGGCCAGGGAGGCTGGGCCAGGGCAGGCTCAGGGTGGACAGCAGCAGGAATTTCCCCATGGAAAGGGTGGTCAGGCCTTGGAACTGCCCGGAGGGGTGGTGGAATCCCAGTCCCTCTAGGGATTTAAAAGCCATGTGGCTGTGGCACTTGGGACGCAGGTTAGTGGTGGCCTTCACAGTGCTCTGGGGGAATAATTGGACCTGGTCTTAGAGGGCTTTTCCAAACTAGGTAATTCCATGAGCTCTGTTGGCTGTGCGGCGTACAAGGCTGGCAGTTTGGCTTGCTGCTTCTCCTGGAGGGATATGGTGGCTGAGGAGCAGGGAGTTAGATAATCACTGCCTGTGAAGGAGAGGAATATTGGCTTTTGTTTTTCTCTTGGAGACTTTGTAGCTTAATGTTCTCTCTTTTACAGGTGAGGATGATTCCCGCAAGCCTGTGCTCCGCAAAATACAGAATGAGGTGATCCTTGTACATGATCTCCTGAATAAAATGGAAAGTGAAGTTAAACAGCAAGAAAAACTGAAAGATTCGCTCAAAGTAATCTTTTTTCTTTTCCTGTTCATAAAATACTGAAAGGTTCAAAGAATGATACGTATGTCACTTTTTTTTCCTAGATTCTTAGTGATGTTTGGATGCATGTGCTTACAAGAGAAACTGGGGCTTGGAACAGGCTTGCTGATGGTTTGTCAAGCAGTTCTCCAGAACAATGAACATTAAAAATTGTATTTTTCAAGGCTTGTACATAGAATCATAGAATTGTAGAATGGTTTGAATTGGAAGGGACCTTAAAGCTCATCCAGTTGCACCCCCTGCCACGGGCAGGGACACCTTCCACTGTCCCAGGCTGCTCCAAGCCCTGTCCAACCTGGCCTTGGACATTTCTCTGGGCAACCTGTCCCAGGGCCTCACCACCCTCACAGGGAAGAATTTATTCTTAATATGTAATCTAAGTCTACCTTCCTTCATCTTAAGGCCATTAAAATCATGTCTTTGTCACCTGCCTTGAAAACATGTCTTTATCATAATAGATACAGTGATCTAAATACCAGTTCTACTTACACATCTTTGCAATAGCTGCACAAAGTATTCAATTAGAATATTTGTCTGTTTTTCTACTGTGCGTTTGCAGTGCCTTTGTTAAGTCTTTTGTGTAAATGTTGTTTGGGGAATGAAGGTGAGTTTACCATAGTGTCTCATCTTCACCACCACCACTCCCCTGACTAGACCTTGCTCAGAGTGTATTGCTAAAGTTCCTTTTGCCTGCTCAGATCTCTCTGACATTCTGAAGGCAAGGACAGATGCTCCTTCCTTTGTATCTTTACTAGTTTTCCTGGAGAAATTATGGTATAAGGAGGTAAAATAATGGGGAGAAATAAAAGATACCTCTTAAAAAAGCTGAACATTAATTTAGTATTGCTCTAATTTTACTTGTTTGATGTTAGTAGGATGAGGTTTCTGATGTAGTCTGATATTAATTTCAGGAGATCCAGAAGGCTGCTGAGAGAGATCAGAAGAAAGCACAGCACCTCCTTGAGCACATCCCACGCTATCTGCCTAAGCCACCCCAGAGCTGGTACGTGGCACATGAGCCTGGAGGATTTGGGCTGCTCTGGCACTGTCCAGCTGCAGCGCTGCACAGCTGTGCTCCCTTCACTCCACATCAACTGGGAGATTTTGGGATCCAAAGTTGCTGTGTGCTTTGATTCTGGAGCTGGCTCTTGTCCGCTCTTGTGCCAGTCCCGCAACAAATCTGTCAGGGCAAGTCTATAAAATCTCAGGTTGTTCCAATGGCAGCTTCCAGGGGTAGGTGTGATGTAGTAGGAAGCAGGTGCTTCTCGGAGCCTGACCATCCCTTCCTTTAGAACCACAAACACACTGATTTTGTAACTGCAGTGCCTACGGATTAAAGGGTTGGTGACCCACATGCTGGGTCACTAGAACTGAAGTTCAGCACTGCCCTTCCAAATGCAATTAAATACCAAAAATCCTCTAACTCAGTCGTCTTTCTGTGGGACTTTGAATTGTGTTTGTGGTAGTTTTGTTCTCTTTTCCATACAGCAATCCTGCATTTCAGCTATCTATGACATCCCCTTGCCTTGGAGAGGGCTGTGGTAAGAAGCTTTTCAGAGTCAAGTAGCTGAAGTGTGTGAAAATGATAAGTATGTGAATTAACAGCTGTTACTCGTCAGGCTTTTAAGACATTTCCACTCTGAGTTTCTCATCTCTTTCTCCATCCTGTTGGAGCTGATTTTTTTTATGGAGTGTTGTTAGTGTGTGTCAGGTGGGGTCACTTGCAGAGTATTATTATCTGGGGATCCCAGAGTTTCTTTCCCACCTCGTAGCTTGTCAGAAGGCAATGCATTAGTTTGAACTCAGTGCTTCCAGTATGCCCTGAATCAACCAGCTTTACTTGGTCTAGTTCCTCATGACAGAGAAGCCTCAGTCTCAAAACATGACAGACATATTACAGCAAAATAAAAGGTTAAATGTGTGGAAAGAGGGCTCTAGAAGAGAAAAATTAACGGTAATTTTTGTTGGTGTGTACCAATATGGTCCCTGGTGTAGGTTATTGTATTGAAACAGTTCTTAGCTGGTGAAGGGATGACTTGTGCAGAAGCTTTTTTCTTCTTCTCACCCTTTAGAGATGAACCCCTTAGTTTAGGAAACAGCCTCTCAAAATATCTCTAGGGGTGATATGTTCCTTTTCAATTTAGATGTTGCTTTTTGTGTGTGTGTATGTGTGCGTGTGTGTGTGTGTAAGAATTGAAGTTTTTCAGAAATTACCACTTGGATTCTGCCTTCCTGTCATAACTTATTTTCTTATTGTAGGAAATCCTTTGTCTTAACTTTGTGTTAGCTCCTGGAAATTGTTTAGATGTAAATGAGGCTTGTTCAGTGATTGTGCCACCTCTGACCCCAAAAAATTTTTTGGGATGTTAGTTTCTCTTACAGTCTTGTCCTGCTTGTGATTAGGAAGTTAATTGTGATATGACTTTAGCCAGTTCTTCCCTTTCTAGAGAGAATCACAGTATGTAAAACCAACCAAGCTTTTCTGATAATTTTCTACAGATTGTGCTCAGCCAGCTCACAGCTGCTGTTCTGTCAGTTTGTTGCTGTTCAGTTGGTTTGTTGCTGGTTTTTCTTGAGTAACAATACCCTGTATGATGATGCCATTTGTCAAAACACACTTTCCCCTTTTGTCCCCATGTTGTGACTTCTTGGTGTTCATTGTGTTGTGTGGTGGAGGGTCAGGGAAGTGTAAGAAGGGACATAATTGTTCAAAACCCACTGTATCAGTGTAAACATGTTTTCAGGCCTCTTCCTCTCCTGGCCTCTTCCCTTTCTGTTCCCAGCTGTGTGGGGCTGTGAATATTAATGTTGAGTGATTCTTGTGAGATGTTGCAGAAAGCAGAGGAGCACTTGAATGCTGGTGAGACAGGCCTTGAAGTCCCTGGGAAAATGAAAACACCCACACATAGAAACCCAGCGATTCATGGCTTTAGCTATTGTTTCTCTCCTGTTTCCTTGGGTTTTCTGTTCTTGTTTACCAGAGGAATCTCACTGAAATAAAAAGCAAGTTCAATATCTCTCAAGCTCTTTGTATCCCCTGTGTTTGTTGAGATTCAGTTTCTCATTCCACCAGAGCCAGATTTTGTAAACAAGCATAAGTTTTTCCTTTTCATGGTTCAGGTCAGTGGTAAACTGTGTCTGTACCACCTCACTGCAGCAGTGCAGGGGCAAGGGAGTGGGTGGGAACACAAAGGAAGGGTGCTTGGATATGGGGAATCATCTAGAAAAGGTTTGTTGCAGTGTAATAGACAGCAGGAGACTGAGCAGGAGACTGCAGTGTGGGAGGAATGAAGTTTCAAGACATGAACTTGCTTTCCTTGGTTCTTGTGTTTATCCTTTCATTCCAAACCCACCTCCACCACCACCCAAAATGCACCCCCCTCCCCTTTCCCTCCTGTTTGCTGACATTCCCTGCTAGCTGCAGGGTGCCAGGATTCGTTTGTTGTTGTTGTTCAGCTGCAAACAGATGTTCTTCAGATGATGACATCTGTGTAAGTTTGGCTGCAGATGTCCTGGGCTTCCGAAGGGCTCTGTGCTGTGTCAAGGCAGAGCAGAGCTGCTGCTGTCCCCGTGTCCCCGAGCAGGCAGTGTGGAGCCCAGCAGGTGGCACTCACTGTCCTCTCCATGGCTCTGGTGTTCCTCGGGAAACACATCAAGTGGCGCCTCAAATCCTGGCCCTGGGCTCGACAGATGGGGCACTGCTGTGCCGTTCACTGCTGTGAGACCCCATGTGCAACAGTGATCTCTTGTGGGACGGTCAGATCCAAGAGAGGATCATTTCCCTGTCCAGGTCGGCTCTGTACTGCTTTAGTTGGCTCTGCTGCACATCCCAGTAATGCCCACGTGTTCTGATGACAGTGGATTTGGCCATATGCACCACCTTTGCTGCCCTGCTGAGGAAGCAGCTGGGTGGATGGCTGGCAAATCCCTTGGGGTTTGAGGCTCTAAGCTGAGGGTTTAGAGAAGAGTGAATTTATAAAAATAATGTTCTAATAATCAAGGATAAATCAGGAAATTCTTTGACCTTTTGGATCTTGCCTAAAAAAATTTTAAAAGTGTCTGCTAGATGGTGTTGAATTTCTTTGCTTCAAAAGTTTAACGGATGAGTCAGGCTTCCCAAGATTTGAACCTGTTTCAAAGAGCTATGAAGTATTTCAAATCTGCCCGTTAAGGCTGCAGCTCTGTGCTGTGTTTTATCTGATAAAAAGCCAGGCCTTGTGTTGTGTGAAATGTAATGGTACATTGAATTCTGAGCTATGCCATGCTGCCCTTGGACTGCTTCCAGCTCACCTGCTAGCAGCCTCTGTAGCAGAGAAACCAAGAGCTGTGCTGAAGGATACAATTTGAAACAGAGTAGGCTTGCTTTACTGATGTTTCTTTTGTGAAATACCATTAATTGCGTTCACCCAGCCTAACAGATAGGCTGGAACTTAGGTCTGTGACTAAGCAGTGTAGTGGAATTCTCCTTACTACTTACCTGCTGTTTGTACACTGAATATTCCTTCATTTTATAGCAACATGGTGCCAACTGTGAAACACCAAGGACAAACAAAGGCTGTAGAACCCAAACTTGAGAAGAAACCTGCAAAAGAGAAAAAAGCCATTAAGGAAGCAGCCTTAATAACCACAGAGGAGTTTGAAAGTGTTCCTGCGTAAGTAAGCGTGGCTTCCCTTGTACCCTGGCATGTCAGTTGGGGTGGCACACACAGGTTTGGGAGAGTGACCTCTTGCAGAACTGTGACTGACAGAGAGGAAATATTTCATGGGTTGAAACATGACAATAGCTTCAAATGGTTTAAATGCATTGCTAGCAAACCTGAAAATCGAATGAATGGAATTAATTTGGCTCTTCTTTATGCTGGTATTGGGAAGATGAAAAACTAGTCAGCTAAAACCCAGACCTCTTACCTCAAAAGTCACTGTAATTGTATGAACAGAGATTTATTAGCTAACAGGTGAATCCTCATCTTGTTTTGAGAACAGACATTAAAAAAAAAGAGCCATCATCTCATAACATGGAGGGTTTGTTTACATATAGAAAGAAAAACAGTGATAAATGCTGGTTTTATTTTACCCAAATATTGGTTTCTGGAAATTTCAAGTCTTGACTTACCAATCTGTTTTGAGACAGGAAAAGCAATCAGACTTGTTAAAAGCAAAAAAACCACTTTGCACTGAAATTCCCAAACTTCTTGAATAGAAAGCTGTGGGTGTTTTCCCCTAACATCAGGACCTGATTAATGGATATCCTTGTCTGAAGTCTGACATATAGGAATAACTTCTTAAATGACATTTAGGTGGCATGGGTAAATGTTTCTGCAAAAAGAAGAAATTTCTCTTGATGCCTAAGGCTAAATTGTTATTGAGATCTATATTTACTGTGTTCCTTGACAATACCTGTTTCAGTAAGAAATATGATTTTGATTTGTATTTTACTTAAGGCTTTCCAATAATTTTTTTCTATAGCCTTCAAAATTTTCAGGTGAGTCATGCCCATTTTTTTCCTTATCCTGAATGTTGAGCTAATTATAAAGGACTTCTGGTTACTTCTTAGAAGAGCATGCACCTGATATTTTTTTTCTGCAGAATACCTCAGGTATTTTGTGGATTTACTCCCTTAGGTAGTTCTCTCCTGATAAAATTATGGAAGGATAAAGCTGGAGCCTGGGAATTTTTGGTCTTTGTCTCTGCTGTGGCAAAAGAAACAGACACAGACCATTCCAGCCAAATATTGTTTTAACTTCCAGTTAAGGCTGTGATCTTCCACATCACAAAACAGATGGAAGGACTCTTGGTTTAGTGGCCATACGGGGGGAAAGGTTGGACTCAGTGATCTCAGAGGGCTTTTCCACCCTAAAGGAGTTTATGTTTTCCACTGCTGTTCATGGGCGTGGAGGATGGGCACAGAGGCCAGATGGATCCTCTTCCTATCCAGTACAGATTCACAAAACCACAGAATAAGCAGAGTTGGAAGGCACCCCTTGTGGAAATGTTGCAGCTGTGTTGGAAGGTACCCATTATGGAAAGGTTGCAGCTTAGACTGTGCTGGTAGAGCTCTAGAAATAATTTAATTTTATTCAGATGGGAGAAGCATGTTTGTTCTGTGGAGGAAAATTTACATGAATTTACATAGATCTATTAATCTACCAGTATTTCTGTTGCCTGGCAATGTTGTAGTACAAGATTGAGGGAGTACTTGCAATTTCACATACAAATCTAAGCAGCAAATACTTGTAATACAAATTCTCTTACACCGAATGTATTCTCTTGGAAGAATGAGAATTTGGTTCAGGGCCCATTTCTTCAGGTGAGCACTGGAGGTGGGGGGTGGTCACTGAAAAATTGAGGCTGTTTTCACTTACTTTGTGCTGAACATGAAGGAAAATCTATTCCTAATATCATCAGGCCACTAAAAGGCTTCAGTGACTTCACAGTCCTAGGACTGGGCAGCTGGCATTTAGCAAAGGTACGTGCTGTGTTAAGGGACAGATGTGCAGCACCCTGATCAAACAGAACACTTTGCACAATAAAAAACCTGCAAATTATCTTATCCTTCAAATCTGCTGCAGGAAGGTGCTCTTTGGAAGAAGATAAAGGACATTTCACAGTACCTGTCTTTGTTAACTTTTGACTTTGAGGCAAAGGAAAATGTTTGCTTTATTCTGTGTCTAGAATTCTTACTCCTTCCTAAAAATATTACTGCTGAAAGCATTTTAGATTCTGTGCATTCATTATAACTCTCAAATCTCAAAAGATGATGGCTTGGGAGAATATATGGCTATTTTAGCCCAACCATTTTTGAGAGAGCAGGGGGTGGCCATTACAAGCTTTATCTCTTTTAGAGTGGTATATATGTGATATATTGATGTTATTCTTTTCTCTGACGAATGCAGCACTGTGCTCCAGTTTTCATACCTATAGAAAAAATGCTTTGAAAAAAGGCTGTGCATTAAAAAAAGAAACTGACTGGATCTTTTTTAGAGGAGTTTTGAATTTTATTGCATTTGCAATAGTGAAGCAGATTTTAAAGTTATTTTAAATCTAAATTAAATGCCTGAATTTGGAACTTCTCAACTTTGTATTTTTATATTAGTGTATGTATGGACTGAAATAAATGTCAGCATTAACGGGTTTGCCAGCCATGGTTGGGTAGAAACATGAGAGGGACTGTGGGACAGCTGGAGTTTTTATAATCCTTAGTTATGCACAGAATAAAAATTCCATTTGGCTTTGACAGGGTTTACTTTCAGATTAAAGCATCTTGGGTGCCTGAAGCCCTCTCAAAGAATATTTGTTTTTAAGTTCAGGCAACCCAGTCCTGTTTCAGCTTCAGGATGAGGTGAGGTGCTCCCTTGGCTTTATTAAGTGTGTTCACTGTCTGTGTGCTGACAGTGGGAGCACAGGAACTTAAATAAAGGTATTTTATACCTCTGGGCTGAGCCTTCCTGGCTCTGCACGCTCCCCTGTGGCGCAGGGAGGCAGAGAGAGCAGTGAACAGCAGTCAATGCCCACAGGCAAAGCCCTGCTGTGGTTACAGGCTGTGCTGGTGCTGTGGCTGCCCTTCAGGGCTGGTAGTGCTGCTTTTATTACTGGGCAGAGGAGAGCGTTTTTATAGCTACGAGATGGCTGCACCTCCAACGCTGAATTAATCGAGGTATCAATAAAGTTGAAAGCTGGTTGCAAGTACCTTAGTGGCTACCAAGTTTCAAACTCGGTTTGGAGGCCGAGCAATTGCTTGGAATTCAGTTTTACACACCTCGCCGGCCTGTCTGCCTGGCAAGGACTGGCTGCTGTTGAAATCTACAGCACTTGAAATCTACAGCAATACAGCATTATTTTGAGTTGGCAATTGCAGAATGCCTGTCTGAATTCTGGTTTGGGATATTGAACTTCTAATTGATTATCTACTTCTGCTTTGAATTCTTTGTGTTCACAAAGATTGAGCCTGTCTGTTCAGATTAAAATGAGGGAGGAACTTGCTGTTCATTGATCTTTTCAGTCTTGCTGTCCCACAGCTTTTAGCCACCTGCTCTACTGACCTAGAGCACTCATTCTTAGAATGAATTGTAACACTTGTGTAATTCCTCACGTCTGCAAACCAATACTGAGCAAGACACAGCCAGGTTTGGTTTGTTGTAGCTACTGAATGAAGGCCACAGGACCATGCAGGTTGCCCGGCCTTCACTGCCTTTTTTGGTGGGGGGAGGGAGGTTGTGTTGTATTCAGCTTGCTGCTTGTCATTTGAGTTTCAGATTTCATTTTTATATAATGGCTTCTCAGTGTGCAGTTTCTTTTCCTTGAAGGCATGGCTTTACATCTGTAAATACTGAATAGTCTTACTTGCAAATCTTCCAGTGTTCTAGTATTTCCACATCACTTTGTTCTTTATCTTCTGTGCTTCCTGTACCTCTAGGCTGTTATCAACAGACCTTATTCTTCTAGTACAAGTATTATGAAGTGCTCTGAGAGCTCAGAAATGGATGCTGGTGGTGCAGAACTGTATCTGTAGGCTGCACAGTCAAATACAGAAGGCAACACAAAACTAGTAGTTCTTAAAAAAAAAACAAAAAAAAATCACAGAATCGCTAGTTTGGAGGAGACCTTAAAGATCACCAAGTCCAACCCATGCCCTAACACCTCAACTAAACCATGACACTGAGTGCCACATCAAAAAAAAAAAAAAAACAACCCCAAAACAAAACAAAAAAGAAACAAACAGTAACAAACAAAAAGGGCCTGTGGTGGGCACGGGGCCGCCGCGCTCCGGCTCCGCTCCACACCCAGTGCCGGATTGTTCAGTGTCCTGGCCAAACAATAAAAGGCTGTAACATCAAACACAGGTTATTTGTGGTGATAATATGAGCCAAGTTGTGCTCCTGGGCAAACATTTCATTTCATGCCGTTTTCTGCAAAGTTACTTTATTTTTCTGTGTTTAAATGGTACATTATAAAAGCAACCTTTATTCCATTTTGAAAAGCTTTTTACAGCTTAAGCACTGAGTACATTCTGCTTCTTAATTTAGCTTTCTAATATTTTATCTTTCTGGTTTAGGTTCTGTCATGGCCTTTTTACCTTCAGGATTGTTAAACCATCAAGGAAATGAACAGAATTAACTACTACATATATTCATTAACACAAAGCAGGAGAAAGTGCCTCTAACTAGGAATGGCTTCTTCAGTTAAGGCAGATGAAAGAGAAGAATAAATACAGAACTTTGTGACTTTCTGGTTACTGATTCTTATTTTTGTTTGTAGGTATCTGAAAGGCCGTATAACATATGATCAGATTAATGCAGTTGTTCAAGAGATGAACAAGGCTGTGCTGGGCAAGTACAGGATCTTGTATCAGCCTTTGAAGTCTATGAGTGCACCAGTCAGAAACCTCTACCACAGGTTCATGGAAGAAGAAACTAAGGATACAAAAGGTATGGTTTTTTTCCTTTGTTAGTACCAAACTCATAACACTTGGATGGTGCAGCAGAAGTAAAAATACTGGTCTTTTTTTCAGAATATTTGGCTGAAATAGTGATTTTTGAATGTTTTCTTTGAAAAATACGTCCCTTTGATGGTGTGTCATGGCAGAAACTTTGAGTGCACAAAAGTTTTGTTTGGAATCATTACACGCTTTGGAAACTCTTAGCTTGATAACCAAATCATAGAAATGTGTTCTCAGGTGTTAAACTTGATTGGACATGAACTATTAAAAATCTGTTCTGAAGTTGGGAAATCTGGCTAATTAATTGTGCTGCAGTGGCTTTGTGGAAAAGGTAAGTCTGTCTGATAAGAAGTTTTCTCCTCTTAAAAGCATAGAGGGAGTGAAAACCAAAATACCTTTCTTTCATTCAAAAAGCAAGTTGCACTTACGGGCTAGTTTTTCCAAAAACATGTGGCACAGTAAATCTCTGATATTTAAATCTCCTTTTTGGCATGCCTTTCCTCTTGAGAACAAGTATGTAATTATTCCTGGAGGGGCGTACTGCACACGTCAAGCTTGGTGATGTCCTTAGCACGCCCTCATGTTTGCAAGTTCAGGCATAAAGAGGGGAGCAAACTCTCTTCTGTCTCACGTGAAAAGAGCTGTCTCTGACAGCACCATGGCACACACCCTCCGTTTGAGCCCTGGGCAGAATGCTGGAACCTCTGCCCTGAGCATTCACTGGGTACTCAGGAGTGCCCTGAAGATAAACTGCAACCCTCCCCTCCCCTCCCTTCTGCCACTTCCTCCCTTCCTCCCTTCCACCATTTCTGCCACTCCCTCCCTCCCTCC
>VZRH01006930.1:17439-33494 GCA_013397555.1 Urocynchramus pylzowi | reverse complement strand
TTTCTGTTTTTTTTTTTTTTTTTTTTTTTTTTAATCTAACTTTTGTGCCACACAGAATCTCCTGGGAATTGGGATGCAGTTAAAATGAAGGAATACTTGTTTAAACAAAACAGCTTTAAACACTGGGGTTTATGAACAGGCAGAGGTACTTTAACATTTTAGGTACAGACAGAAACACGGGAAAAGTTTATTTCTGCATGTGTTTCTTTCAAAGCTGAATAAAACTCAGTATTTTGGAAAGTTGGGGTCCAAATCAATTGAGTGTATTTGTATTTCAGTGTATCAGGTGTAGTCTCAGTTTCCATGGATGGAGAATTGCAGTAGGAAAATTGGTTTTCCCACTTCCTCTATTCTTCTAGAATTTACCAAATGCAGAAAAATCAGTGGAATATCATAGTGCTGAATAGCAGCACAATTTTTTGTCTATTTCATTTGAGTAATGTGTCTTATTTAATTGATGTGAGACTGGTAAGTGATGAGGAGTCCAGGCCTTTTCATCACTTCCTGAATTGAAACTGCTAAAATAATGCTCCAGGCATTATTTTAAGGCTGTTTCATGCTCAGTAGAATTTTTGTGGATTGATCCAGTTCCAAGGTTTGCCCTTTCTTCCCCCTTTTTATTTCCCTTTTTCCCAAATTTCAGGGGGAATTTGTTCCTGAGAGAAGCCCAGCTCCTGTTCCCACCTCCTGTTTCGTGCTGGCCAGCCTCAGCTCGCTTGTCCCTGCTGATGCAGCTCCCCTTGCCCTGTGCTGAGCAGCAGCATTTCAGTTATGAGCTAATGTCTTATGTTTGATATTTATGCAGCAGCTGAGAAACCTAAATAATTAAATTTCCCTGTGGCCCGAGCAGGAGCTGGACGAGCTGCCTGGTAGACGCGAGCTGTGCTGCCTTGCAGGATTTGCTGGCGTGGTGGTCGCTACCTGTGTGCTCATTCCTGAGCAGAAACTGCCCCACTGACCATAAATAATTCAGTTGTAGCTCAGCACGTCGGGTTAACCTTTGGGAGCACAACGAGGCTGCTGCTACCTTTGTTCTTAAAGCAGCAAAAAGCTTCTTTCTGAGCAGGGAGAGCCCTGCACCCTCCACCTGGAGGGTTCATCTCACAGCAATGGCCCCGACTCAGCGTGACTTAGCTGTTGTGCAAGTCCGAGGTTTATTCAAACCATTCAGATGTTTGATTCAATAATCCACGTTATCCTAGTTGTTTTAGCAGTCTGGTGTTCTGTGATGCTTTCAGCTGTGTCACAAGTATGCAGGGGTGGCAGGAAGGCTGAGAGTTGCTACAGGACTCGCTGTGGGAGCATCAGAGTGCTAAATCCCTGTCTAGTTACTCATGGGTTTTATCTGGGCATCCTCTTGTTCTCAGTCACAAGCAGATGCAACGAATTATCCAGGTGTTCAAGGTGCCATGTTGGTGAAATTTGTTAAAATCCAGTATCCAGACATCCCTGCTTCCCTACCTCATGCATCTAATGCTGCCTCCCCTTCTCCTCGTGCCACATCCTGGGGTGATGGCAGGCAGAGATACCCATGGGAAAGAGAAGCTTTGCAGGCTGGGAATGAGTCACTTCAGAGGTTGAGCATGAGCTGGCCAGCAGTGGTAGGTCAGAGGAGACCTGACTGTGACAGCAGACCTCAGATTAAAGCAGGAACCCATTAGTGTGGCTATGGCAAAGTGAGCCAGTAGGTTCAGATAGGATCTGGTCTAACAAACTGTTAGAAATGGAAAGCAGCCAGTCAACCTCCTAATTACAGTGAGGACTGGGCTTGGACTCTCTCTGAGAGGTCCTGGCTGCCTGGCAGGAGAAATCCAAGAGAAGCTGTAAGATGGAAGTGAGGATGGCTAGAAAGGGATGAAAGGGAAAAGTGAGGAATTGGGTTCACTTAGCCCAGAGCAGAACCCTGAGTGGTGGGTCCTTGAGGGTGAAGATACACGGGAAGGTGGGAGTGCAGAGGAATCATGCAGGAGCACTGCAGCTGGCCATGCTCTAAGTTACACCAAGCCTGCAGCAAGACCTCAAAGAATTCATCATCCATCCTCTCAGACATGTAATTTCAGAGTCTGCTAGTTCAGGCTAATTGCTCCTGGAATGGGCTTGTTCTTCCCTTGCAGTGGCAGCGGCATTCCGGACGTCCTGTCCTTCCCTCTGCCAGACCTGGGGAATAATTGCAAAGGGAGAAAAAGGCCCATTAACCTTTACCGTCTGTCTTTTCTTGCTGTAATCCAGTTGGTGTTTGTCTTGATGGCGATAATTACACAGAAGTATGTAATTGCAAGACAAATGTTTAATTAAGAGCAGGTTTGTTGCTAGTCTCTTGTCTGCTTCCATCTGGGAAGAGCGTGGTTGTGCCGGTTGTCTTGGCAGCCTGGATCGAAGGTCTAACGAGCCCATTCTGCACCCTTGCTAAAGAGGAAGGAAATAAATGAAATTAATGGACTAATGGGACCCTTCGATTCCCTCCTGCTGCCAGAAGAGTTTCTAATTTCTGTATAATACTTTGCTCAAGACCCACATCTTTTATGGTGGATGAACCGGGTTTATTTTATTGAAACAATTTGGGATGGTGTGTCCTGCCTGGTCAGAGCTTCAGGAAAGCTTGTAAGGAAAACTGCTCTTCCAGGTGCTGCAGTTATCTGCCTTTGGATGAGCTTAAACCAAAATTACATTTTCTAGCTCTTTAGCAATGCCCAGTAATGTATTCCTGCAATATCCTTCTGAACCCAAAAAGACCCCTTGGGTTGAAGTTACTTGTTTAAGCAGGTCTGAATAAATGGGTTGTAAATTCTCAGCCTGTGCTGCCTCTTGGGGAGACTCACAAACACAGGTGGCCCTGTAACCTGACTGCACAAAGAAATGGCATTAAAAATATTCCTCCTCTCATCACTCCTTGGTGCAGAGGGTGTCTGGGGCAGAGCTGCATCCCTGCCTCACAGGAACAGCAGTGAGCATCAGCTGCTGAAATAATTTAGATATGTTTTCCCTCTGGGAAATCACACTGATCTTAATAGAGGTTTTTAATTAAATAATATGCTGACTGTTACAAGCTGGAAATACTTTGGGGTTTGTGTTTATTCTTTGCAGCAGCGTTTCCTTCTGGTTGTCGCTGGGTTGCTTGAGGAGAGAAAGGCTCGGGAATTTCTTCCCGCTGGGAAACAGCCCCGGGAGCTGCCCAGAGGCTGCACGCCGAGGATGGGAGATGGAAATACACACATGAGCCGCTGGGCGAGCGCTGGCCCTGCGGTGAATTCCCGGTGGGTCCTGTCACGGCATCCATCCCCAGCCCAGCGCCGGGGCTCTCCCGGCCCGCCGAGCTCGGCGCTTCTCCCCTCCAGGCAGCCGGGAAATTTGGGAGCGGTGGGGTTTCGGCGCGGCTTTCTCCTGCTGACGGGGAAGGGGGTAATTAGGCAGGAAAGCAGCGGTAGGCTGCAGGCTCTGCCCCGGCAGCATCGCGGGCAGCAGCTGGCTGGGCACGGACCGACACGGGCTCGCCGATTAAAATCTAAACAGCCCTGACGCCAGGGGCGAGCCCGGGGGACGGGACCCCTGCTTGCGGATAAAATTCAGGAGTGTTGGAGGGGTGTCTGTGCTGCCGGGCACCGGTCTGCAGGGCTCCCCGGCCCTGCCTGCCCCGTGGCTGCTCCTCCTTCCCTCCTGGAGGTGTTTGATGTGCTTCGGCAGCTCCATCGGGATGTGCTCGTGGGGCTTCTGCCTGTGCGGGTATGAGCTGAGCTCTCTGTCGAGCGCCTGTGCCAGACGCTCGGCAGGTCCCACCCCGAAAGGTCACAAATTATTTGTCTCAGTCCGAGTGGCTGATGTTTTGTGCTGCAGGGGGAACCAGGAGGGGTTCTCTTGTGACTGTGCCTCCATGTCCCGGGTGGCTCCTAGGCGTGGGTTAGAAGGGTTATCCCTGTTGAACAAAAGGAAGATGAGTTGTTAAGGCATTTAAGTACTTCCCAAGGCCACACCACAAGCAGGTGATTAAGGCTGCACACCTTAAAGTCTTTTGTCCCTGGCTGCCACTTCCTCACGTTTCCCCTAGCTCCAGCCTTGCAAATCCCTGCCTGAGAAGTGATGATTTGTGCTCATGAACTTGACAAGCTCCACGTCAAAACCACTTGACAGCACCTCTGCCCCTTCAGCTCGGGAAGCCCTGATGTTTCTGTCCTAACAGGAAAAAACCTCTCCAATATCCAGCTTAAATCCAGCCATGGCTGAGAAAAACCTCTCATCCTTGTGCCTGGCTTTGGAGGCTGCTTAATGCAAGCTCTGGCCCTGCACTTCTCCCTCTTGTCTAAGCCAGACCTGCTCTCCTTCCTTGTCCTGGTGTCTCCCCAGCCAGGAATGCTGCTGCCAGGAATTGGCAGGAATCTGCCTTCCCACTTTGCTAGGTGGAATTTGGTGCCACCGTTTGTAGGGCCCAGCATTGCAAACCCTACTCATGGTCACTGACACCAGGCTGCAAGGGTGGAATTTCCACCGGCATCGTTCCATGACTAGTTTGGTTTGCAACTCTTCATTTGGGCCCTCATCTGAGCACGCAGGATGTGCATCTTCTGTGATTTGGGGATTTTCTCCATGTTTGTGCAGCTCTTCTGGTTCTTCTTGATTGTGGCTTTGAGGTGTCTGTGCCCAGAAGTGGGGAAGAAATGGGAAGCAGGTGAAAAATGGGAAATTCCACCGTCTCGGGGGCTCCTTGCCTCCAAACCCCATGCAGGTGCTCTTCCCCATGTGTGGCCATGTGCCTCTCTACCTCTCCCACCTGAGTTTCAGATTTGCACCCTTGGATGTTGTTTTTCAGCCCCATAGTCAGATATTTTACAAGCCTTGGGAAGATCGCCTGGAAACAGAGCACAGGAGAGACGTTCTGCAAAATGTTATCAGAAGCATCAGAAAACAGCAAACCAGCTTTTCTTTGCAAAGCTGGAAGCACAGCTTCAGAACAGCTTTGAAAAGCTGCAGAGGTGGGGGTGGGACCCAAACCTGCAGAGCTTTGTAGAGCCAACTTTTGGAGCAGATCAAGCCTAGGGCGCAGGTTTTGGAAGGCTTGGCTCAGCTCAGCGCCGCCGCGAGCTGTTTTGATGCTGGATTTGGTATTTCCATTCATCTGCCTTCACTGGGGATGTTTTCACCCAGTCAGAGCTGAGGTCCTGCCTTTTTTGCAGCATGGGGAGAAGCCAGGCTGCCTTGTGTGAAGCATGGGGACCCCAGGCAGGGAATTCTTGCCTTGGTGGCTGGGGAAGACAATTCCTGTTTTTTCCACCTCTACGAAATGCCACTGCAAGGCACAAAGAACACAGAGGGAGGTGACAAAGGAATGATAAGATGGCCTGAGCAGCCATCCTTTTTTCTTCACTTTTTATCCTTTGCTTTCCCCTGGTTTGACTCCCTGCCACCTAACCCTGGTGTGGGGTGATACGAAAGGCCTACCAAATGTTTTCTCACCCCAAAAGCAGTGAGAAAAGGGGCTGAAGCTTTAGCCCCTCTCTGTGCCCACCTCTGGGGGATGATGCCTGGGAGGGGACCTGGGCGGTGGTGGCAGTGGTGGCTGCAGGGAGGGTTCTTGCAAAGATGGTGAATTCTAATTTATTCCTAACTCTGACTCCAGCAACCACAAAAGGATGCTTAGAAATCTCCAGCTGAACCACTTCATTTTAAAAAATGCACCAAACTGCACCCAGATCCAGCCACTGGAGGGTCCTTCCTGCTTGGTGTGGCCACCAAATCCTCTGTGCTCTGACCCCCAAGTGCACCCTGGGCTTCCAGGCCCTTGGTCTCTCTGGTTTTCTGGCTTCCTACATGTGCCCACAGAAACCATCAGAAATTTGATCTGTGTTTTCAGGAGCCTTCTTTATTCTCCCAAAGCCTTAATTAATTTTCTCTGTCTGCTCTTGCTGGGCCTAATATCACTTGAATGGCTCACTTATGTGAATTAGCTTGATTAATGGCAGCACCCAGACACAAAGCTCCTCAGGCTGCTCGTGCTTTTCATGGGAGCAGTTCCAACCTCTTATTCTCCTCTGCTGAGGCCAAGCTTTAGTCTCAGCTGGTGGGAGCCGCAGCCCACAAACACACAGAGAATTTACAAATAGAGTTCTTCAGATGAGAAGAAGATGAGAATTTCCCTGGCAGAAAACATCAAGTTAAGGATTAATCTGTCGCACACAAAAAAATCCTGGAGTGCCTTCCTGCTCCTCAGGCCTTGTCACTGTGGCCTTTAGTGAGAGCCACGCTGAGGTGCTCAGGCTCTTCTGCAGGCTGTCCTGCCTCTTCCATCATCAGCCTGGCCAGCCTCCCCTGGCTGTTCAAGGACTGGCTCTGGCAGCTGGAGTCTTCTCCAGACCAAAGGCTCTGCCTGGCACCAGTGGCCCAGCTGGTAATTCTGGTTTGCTCTTCAGCTGGAAGTGTCTTGGAAGCTTGGGAGGACCAGAGAGGTGAAACCAGCACTGCAGAAGCGTGCAGGCCTCTGTGTGTCCGTGTGAGCCGGGACAATGCTGCCCTCAGCTCTCACAAAGCAGCTCCGGCTGATCCAGAGCCTTTCCCAGGGACAAACCATGTCCTGGTGAAATGGACAGTGCTTGCCTGTTCTTGAGGGACACTGAGAGGAAAAGCACAGCTATGGGAGCCACAGCCTGAGGGACCCAACACCAGCTGTGCCCCAGGCCATGGGAGACACAGCCTGAGGGGCCCAGCCCCACACCAGCTGTGCCCAGGCTCAGGGGCCCAGCCCCACACCAGCTGTGCCCCGGTGCAGTGACACTCTGCCTGCAGACACCCGGGAAAGGAGAGGTTGGGATGAGCAGCCCATGTGTCCCACACAGAAGGAGCACTCCTGCAAGGACCAGTGGGGACACACAAGGCTTGCTGGCTGGTTCCAGGCACAAAAGCAGAGCCTGGAGCCACCAGGAGAAGACAGCAGGGAGGTGTGTGCAGGGGAGTGAGTGCCTCCACGTGCCTTTTGGACAACTCCTCCAGCAAAATCCAGCTCCAGGGACCTGTGAGGAGGTGACTGGGACAGCTGGGGATGCTCAGCCCAGCCCTGCCCCATGTGCTGTGCCTGATTTTGGGGCTCAAGCCCCGCAGTGATGACCAGGGCTTGCCAGCCTTGCCTAGGCCCATGTGTCTGGTGAGACCCAGCTGGTGGGGAAGGGCAGGCTCCCAGCTCTGCCTTCATTAGCATCTCATCTGCAGAGAAATTTTCCTGTGCTGCCAGGGGTGCTGCTGGCTGTCACGTGCCAGCAATCCACAGCATCACTGCCTAATCCCATCCTCGGGGTGCTGGACCTCCTGGAAGGGTGATCTGCTGGAAGGGACCACCTAAGGTTCGTAAATGCTCGTGGTTGAAAGGAATTGCAAAATCAGAAAGTCCACAAGAACTCCCGAAGTTTTATTAGGAAATTACACACTTGGCATGGAAATAGTTGTTAGTCCCTGTCTCCCAGAGTAAGCACACAACAGTGTGGTTTGGGTAAAGGGATAGGGTTGGATGTAGGGTATTTCCATGTGCTCAGCTTGGGGTGGAAGAGAGCAGCTCTGCCTCACTGCCTGCCTTGCCCTTGTGAACTCTCAGCTAAGAACCTCTAGAAAAGGCACAGCAGTGTTAATTAAAAGCTGCCACGGGCATTATCTCAAGTGTGCTCCCCATGAGACATTCAGATGCTGCTGGCAGTGTTGGGCTGGGAAGCTTCTCTGCAGGGAGGTCAGTGCCAGCTCCTGGAGCCTTTTGCATTCCCAGCTTTGGTGTGTTTGGGGCTGAGCTGTGAATTCCCCCTGTCGAAAGGCTAATGCAGATGGACACTGCTCAGCTTCAGTGTCTCTTGGGATCAGAGAAGCTGGGAGGTTGGGCAGCTTCCATCACCTCCAAAACAGGTTCTTAAGCTTCAAACCCCTATTTGCAATCAGAGCAGCAATGCAGGAAAATGGCCAGTCTTGGGGGAGTTCTAAAAAAAAGCTACCTTGCTGTGGACGTGGCATTGCTGGTTTCTGAGGCTGGAACACTGCCAAGGCGCTGGATCTGGAGCACAGAGGGCTGGAGGAGCCTCACCTGGGCTGTTCTCCTGGCACACAGGAGCCTGCCCAGAGCGGGCTGCTGGCGGTCACTGGAGAGCCCCGCTCGCTCACACGTGCTCAGACAGCTCCTTCAGAGCTGCCATCCCTCAGCCCCTCTGCCCCAGCCCAGCCCCTCAGACACCAGCGAGGCTGCTGCAAAGCCATCCTGCCTAATTGGGACCTCAGGGAGGCAGTTCCCCTTCTGAAGCACGCTCTCTTTTAATTAACGGGTAAAATAATCTATGAATAAATAGGAAGAGCATGACTAACTCCCATTTTTATTCCTCTTCTGCTTCCCATGCTTCTCCCAGATAATTTGGAGCAATGCCTTGTGAAAGTCCATGCAATGGCTGCTTGTTTTCTGCAGGCTCAGTCCTGCAAACAACCAGGAATGCAAATGCTGGGAGCTGGCAAAGCACATGGATAACCAGGTGAGCAGGTGAGTTGTTCCTGGGATAGTTCCTTTGTTAAAGCTCAGCTGGGATCCAGATATTGGAAGGGATTTACTCCAAACGGTGGGGGAGTAGAAGATTTGAGGTGGTGCTGTTTGTCCTGGGCATCATCTGAATCTGACAGGCTGGGGACAGCCATGGCAAAAGAAAAGCCTCAGCTTTCAGAAGGAAAAACACCACTTTTGAAATAATGCCATCCATTTTCCTTCTTGTGGCTGGATTTCTGCTGTGGGTACTGTCAGGAATGCAGCTGATCCGGGCACCCAGAACTGTAAATCTGCACCCCACAATCTGTGAGGGGCCTTCCTGCTGTGCCTGGGCTCTCTCTGTCCATTATGGCTTTGTTGTCCAGGGCTAAACCAGGAGCTGTATGGGCTGTGAGCAGGTAGAGACTTTCAATCAGAGCCTTCATTAATGAGTGCAGTGCCAGGATAAATGGCTTGTGTGGCAAGCGGGGAAGGATGCTGGGCGAGGCAGGGGATGCTGTGGTGTGAGGGAGCTCCTCCTGCTCGGCACTAAATGTTTCTGGCACTGTCTCTGGGCTGGGACAGGGCCTGTGGCAAAGCCTGGGCTCCCTGAGGCCATCCCTGGAGCCCCAGCACACGGAGCTGTCACCTCAGGGGTGTCCTGCCTCCGCTCCCACGTGCTCTGCGTGCGTAAAGGCTGGTTACAGAGCACCTAAAAAATGACAGCAGGAGGTGAGGAATGGTGGGGATGTGGGTGGGCAGGGAAGAGCTGCTCTAGAGGCGTCCCTCAGTGCCAGGAAGTTGTGACAAGCCTGTTCCCAAAGATTTACAAAGGTGGCTGCCTACGACGGGAGAGAGACTTCATCTTTCTTCTTCGCCTTGGCAGTTTTAGGTCAGTTTAATGGAACAGAAGGAAAAGGAAACCTTCAAGGAAGTTGATGCTAAACTGATGACACTTTGGGAAATGAAAAGCTTGGGTCTTGACTAGTTCTGCTGCCAGTGAGGTGGAAGGAGCAGGCTGGGACCCCTCGCAGCTGGTGAGTGGCAATGCTCACCACTCTTGCCCTGGCTTGGTGGGGGGGTGCCCTGATACTGCATTAAATCAAATGTGGTGTGAGAAAATGGAGGGAGAAGTGAATAAACTGTTATTTCAGGGTGCCAGGGCGCCTGGGTGCAGCTGTGGGACAGGAAGGAGGGCAGCAGGGACAGACTGTGAGGGCACAGAGCGTGAACAAGAACTTGCAATAAATAAGAAGTAGATGGGCTGTGCTGTGATAGTTCTTTCTCCACACAGACCCAGCCCCAGGAGCTCCATGTCTGGACATCACATCTGCTCACCACTCCATCATTCTTCATTCTTCACACCAGCTGCTCTGTGCCATCCTCTGCCACACCACCAGCCCTGGATCCAGGGCTGCTCCGAAGCATCTCCCACCCCTCCTCCTGCTCCGTGCAGTTCTGCATCCCTCACAGAGCGCTGGAGGAGCTGGCAGGGCTGAGGGCAGTTCTTCACCTGTGCCTGGCAGATTTTGTGCTCTGACATTTCCTCCTTCGAAGCATTCCTGTTTCCAAGAGGCAGATTGGTTAGGAGCCGTTTCCCCAGGGGACACCCCCGGGGGTGCCTTGGCTCGTGTCCTGCTGTCCAGCGGTGGTCTGAGCCCAGAGCCAGGGTCCCCCCGCTGCCAGGGGTGGGGCAGGGGGCCCTCACACACTGCTGGCTTTGCCCCACCAGCACCAAGTGAGCCAGGCCTGCAGCAGCAGCTGGTCCCTTCTGAGAGGCACAAACTCACCCCCGAGCTCTCCTGAAGGTGAGGAGACAGAGGAAGGGGGTGCCTGCCCCAAAGGCTGGCGTTCGTGGTGATGTCCTCAGTCCCACTGCTCCTTCCGCCCCACTGGCAGCAGAACTAGTCAAGAGCCAAGCTTTTGATTTCCAAAACTGTCACCAATTTAGCATCAACTCCCTTGAAGGTTTCCTTCTCCTTCTGTTCCATTAAACTGACCTGGAACTGGTGCACGGTGACCCAGCAGGTGCAGGGTGGGGCTGCTTCACTCCATGCTCAGCTCCCCACCTGCACAGCTGCTGCACAGACACCGATATTTAAGTATCAATCTGATTTATAACACTCAGGGGAGAAATCAGAGTGCGTGTGAAGGATTGAACAGAGCACATGGCGAGTCGCAGCAGTTTTATTTCCCCAGATTGACACTCACAGCATTTTTCTGTCCTGCTGTTTTTAATTTCCACTTTATTCTTCTATATTAATGCTGCTCTGGGGCAGTTGATCACACATTGCTGTCACACATTTCCCTGGAGAATTCATCTTGTCCTGGTGGCAGCAGTGCAAAGGCAGAGTGGTTTCAGAGGTGTGACTAACCCAGGGCTAATGCAACTGCACCCCTCAAGTGGAGCTTTACACCCATGTGCAAACCACCACCAAGGCTGTGCCACAGCTCTGCTGAGCAAGGCACCTCTGAGAACAGGTAGGGCAAAAAAGGTACATGCATTATTAAATGGCATTTTTGTTCTGTGTGCTGGAAATATAAACTGACCTTTATGAGGGCTTGACTATGAAACACGGGCATGGCAGGCTCGCTGTGCTCGACCATCAATCAGGCTCTCCTTCGGTATTCCTCTACGTCCTTTTCCTGCACAAAAGGTTAGGAAGTCAAAAGAGCTTTTTCAAATGTTTCATACTGTCCTTTTTTCCCTGTTTAGAGAGCTGTTCGCTCAGAGCAGTTTGAGGCTGAGGCAGTGACTCAGGCAAGCACTGTACCCAGCTCTCTGTGTAGATCTGTGTGTTAGCTGGGCTGAAATCAAAGGACCACAGAATCCTTCAGGTTGGAAAAGCCCTCCAAGGCCATGGAGTCCAACCATTCCCCAGCACTGCCCAGCCCACCACTGACCCCTGTCCCCAAGTGACACATCCACATGGCTTTTAAATCCCTACAGGGATGGGGACTGCACCACCACCCTGAGCAGTTCTGCCAGGGCTGGACAGCCCTTTCCATGAAGGAATTCTCCTCAATATCCAACCTGACTCTCTCCTGATACAACTCAAGGCCATTCCCTCTCCTCCTGTCCCTGTTCCCTGGCAGCACAGCCCGACCCCCCCGGCTGTCCCCTCCTGTCAGGAGCTGTGCAGAGCCACAAGGGCCCCCCTGAGCCTCCTTTTCTCCAGGCTCAGCCCCTTCCCAGCTCCCTCAGCCCCTCCTGGGGCTCCAGCCCTTCCCAGCTCTGTTCCCTGCCCTGGACATGCCCCAGTGTCTTTCCAGCCTGGACAGGGTGGTTCTCCATGGGCTCCCATCTGTCCTGGCCCCAGATACCCTACAGCTCCCCTTGCTCAGCCGCCTGCTGCTCCCAGAAAGCTGGGATTTGTTTACTATGCACCAATTTATTTCATTTTCAATTTAAAATATAAAAAGTACGTGGGTTACAGCAACATAATTTGCAGCCTGCTGATTAATAATACAGCTGACAGAACAAAATTGGGCTGCGAGCTCGAAGTGCTGAGGAAAGCTAAAATTTAGTGAGCAGTGTGTGGATGTGGGGTAGGCAGCCTGCAGCTGGCAGAGGAGGCTGCCGAGGCCAGAAACACTGTTTGCTTTTTTAGCTGCCTCACACACAAATCCTGGCTCTTACATCCCCTTCCCCCTACCCTGCTGTACGATCTTCCGTGCCTGGGGATGGTCAGCACTCTACTGGAAAAGCCTGTGAGGAAACTGATGTGAGGAGAGCAATTCCTAAGGGTTCCCCATCCATGCAGAGAGAAGGCAACCCACAGAGTGTTGATTTATAACGTGGATTTTTCTCCAAGGGCACTGAGAAGCTGCCCAGCAGACAAGCTTTAGCACCTCTGGAAATGTGACTGGTTTTACATCAGTTCTTCATTTTATAGGATTTGGTATGAAAAAAAGACTCATTGTTCTCTGCCTGTTGTGTCTGGGCCTGTGAAGGTGTTGAAGATTCATCCCAGGGTGTGCTGCTGCAGGTAGGACCAGCTCTGCACGCTGTTCCAAGGGCTGATGAAGTGCCAGGGATGTGTGTGGAAGAGGTGGTGTCACGGGTGTTGAGGAGGATGTGCTGAGTGTGCTGTACCCAGCGGGGAACGACAGTGCCAGCCTGACTGGTGTCACTTCACCGGTGTCAGCACGCCCGGATCTGGCGGGGGATGTCTGAAACTTGTTCCTGATGAGACACTCGAATCCCTTTTATTCTAGCAGCCAGCGATTTAACCCCCTAAAGAGGCTGAATGCATCCTGTAATGGGAGACGGAAGGATATTGTGCAAGACAAACGTTCTGCAGTGAGCGTGGCAGCCTTTTCATACAGGCACGGTGAAATCCAGCCCTGGACAGGGCACGAGCCCCAGAGCAGTCCGAGCCTCCCCCCTGTGCCCTGTGGCTTCTCCGCCTGCCAGAGGGGTGAATCTCAGCCTGCACGGGCTGTGACCAGTGACGAAAATGCTCCCTCTGCCCTCGACAAGGAGTGCCAGCGATGGAGGTAGCGGAGATAAGCACCCTCTCCCTGAAGGCAGCGTCCGACAGCCCGCGCCCGGCAAGGCAGGACTAAAGGCACGCCTTCCTGCATTTGCCTTACCTGCGCTTGTGGCTGTCTCACACCGCCGAGGGAGAGAGCCTGGACTAAAAACCACAGCGCCAGGGGAAGAAAAAGAGATGGTCGCAGCTCCCGCTGCCGAAACACACCCCAGGCACCGGCGCTGCCGGCTTTGATCGAGCGTGCCAGGTTCCTCCTCACCAATCACCAGGAAATTGATGTAAACACTCCGGCAGCTTTTTGAGAGCTTTCCTCCCCCTGCTTGAAAAGAGACACAATCCCTCGTGCTTGGGGACGCCGCACAGATTATCTAGTCAGGGGCCGTGATTATCTCGTCAGGCTCCGCGGTGTTTAATTAAGTTGTTTATCGTGCTGTCGGTCTGCATCCCGCCTGGAAAGGCGCCCTGGCACCCCTCGCTGGCCGGGAGCAGCGGCTCCTGCCTCCCTGAGGAGCCCCGGGGCGCACCGGGCTGCCGGAGCCTGCGGGAGGATGCTCCGCGGGGCTGAGGGGTTAATCACCGCTCCGCACAGAGCCCCTTTGTGCTGGGCGCTGGGGACTGACCCAGCCAAGCCTCGCTGTTGCCAGGGCGGTGTGAGAGCCCGGGGCACTGCCAGGGTTTGTTGTTCGCCGCGCCGGGGACGGCCGCCAAGGTCCTGCGAGGTGCTGCCCTGGTTTCCTGCAGCGCTGGTGACAAACACCCAAACACCCTGTCTCTTCACCCAAAGCAAGCTCCTACCAACCAAACCCATGCCTACCCCTGAAAAGAAAATATGAATGTGTTTCAGTATTATTACTGGCAATTGCAAGAGGGAATCATAGAGTCACAGAATGCACCTTGAAGACCATCTCATTCTACCCCTGCCATGAGCAGGGACACCTCCCACTGTCCCAGGCTGCTCCATCCAGGGATCAGGGGCAGGACACTGCCAGGGATCCAGGGGCAGCCCCAGCTGCTCTGGGCACCCTGTGCCAGGGCCTGCCCACCCTCCCAGCCAGCAATTCCTTCCCAATATCCCATCTGTGCCTGCCCTCTTTCAGTTTGATCCCATTCCCCTTGTCCTGTCACTCCATCTCTTGTAAAGGGTCTCTCTCCACCTTTCTTGTCAGCCCCTTCAGGTCCTGCAGGGCCACAGTTAGGTCACCCCAAATCTTCTCCTCTCCAGGCTGAGCAATCCCAATTGTCTCAGCCTTTCCTCATGGCAGGAGTGCTCCAGCCCTCTGATCATCTTGGTGGCCTCCTCTGGCCTGGCTCCAGAGCTCAGTGGCCCAGGTGTTCAAAGGGATCAGCCTGTGGCCGTGCCACAAGCCGAAGGGCTGGAGCTGTGGAAGGAGAGCCCCCAGATCCCTGCCTCACTGCCAGGCAGGGCAGGCGCCGGGAGCGCTCCCACGGCACGGGTTTGTGTGCCTCAGCCTCAGCCTGAGGCTGGCATGGACAGTTATTTTCTGTGTCCACTTTGGCCTTTGCTGGGCCACTCCAGGGGTGGAAAGCCCTGTGCTGAGGGCCAGGCCAGGATCTCGGTGCCAGAGCGAGGCATGTCTCCTTGTGTTTCGCTGCAGTGACATCTCGGAGCACGCTGCCAGACATCAGCCCCCTCTGAGAGCACCCTCGCCCAAACACCCCTGTATTCCAGCACTGGGCTTTGCCAGGAGGGGTCCAGGATGCCCTTAAGTCCCTGGCTGCGTGTTTGTCACCTGGGGCCAAACAGCCATGGGAATAATGTCCACACTTTGCACAGAGAGCACACGGGGGCAGTTTCCCTGGGAGGTTTTAACAATAACTGCTCATGCTCCTCTTTCTGCTCTCTGTTCCCACTCTTCCATCCACAGGCACAAGCTTCTATTAAAAACCTTCCTGCTCACGGGGTAACCGGATGGGAACATTCATTGTAATCCTAGACAGCAAAACAGTAGAGTTACAGATTACTATGCCACCAGAAATTGCTTATACACCTTCGTTTCCTCCCATGTAATTCCCTGGGAGTTTCAATTTACGGGACCATTTTTTATTTTTTCTCACCACTTCCCTTGCATCAGGCAGGGTTCCTTCTGCTCCAACAAAGCAGCATGTCTGTCTGGAGGGGATCGATAACTATTGAGCTATCGCGCTTCCTCCACTTAGACTGTTGAAGCAGCTCCCTTTAATTGCTCTTTCACACTGTAAATACAGCGAACGGTGAATTTTTTTTTTCCTTTGAGGCTGCTCAGTGGGTGAAGGCACCCGCGGGTAGGAAGAGCTCAGCTGCCTCACCTGTGATCCATCACACCTCCTCCTCCGCTGGGAACACCTCCGGGGAGCAGGGACACGAGGGCGCTGCCAAGCTCCAGGGACCAAAGCGGGCCCAGAACGGTCCCGCGGGGGCGATGGCTCGGTGCAGACCCGGAAACCCGCAGGTTAAAACTGATTAGCGAGTGCTCGTTGGGTAGGGGCAGGGGAAAGGGCAGAAAGCCCAGCCGGGGGGGTCAGGGTGCTCAGCACCCTCCGCTGCCGGGGATGCCCCGAGCCGGGGGCCAGGCGGGGTCCCCTTCCCTCGGCTCCTCACAGGGGCTGTGGCAGAAGGGGGGAACCAGATTCCCGCCTCCAGGGAACGGGGAGCGGATCCCCTGGGCGGCTCCTCTCGGGCACGGCGAGGGATGGCCGGGCTCCCCGGGCTCCTCTCGGGCACGGAGAGGCAGGAGCGGAGGGGCTGGATCCTCCCGCGGCTCCCCCCGGCGATGGCGAGCGGGACCGGACCGCTCCGCGCCGCCCTCCCCGGGGATGGCGAGTGGGGTCCGGATCCCTGGGGCCCTGGGGCGGCTTTTCCCGGGGATGGCGAGGGATGACTGGACGGACCCCGGGCTGGTTCCTCCGGGGGATGGCGAGAGGGGTTCGCACCCCTCCGGTGAATGGCGAGGGGTGACCCCCGAACGACCGGACCCCCGCGCGGTCCCTCCCCGGAACGGGTGGGGGGACCCGATGCCGGGGGCGGCTTTTCCCAGGAATGGCGAGGAACAGGGGACCCCCCGGGCGGCTCCTCCCGCGGATGGCGAGGGGGG
>VZRH01006930.1:0-17220 GCA_013397555.1 Urocynchramus pylzowi | reverse complement strand
CGGGCGGGCCCGTGCCCCGTGCGGGACCGCCCGCGGGAGCGTCCCCGGCAGCGGCGCCGGTGCCGCCGCGTCCTTCCCGTGCCCCGGACCCCGCGCCCGGAGCAGAGGGATTCAAACCGCGGGAGCGCCGGCTCGCTGCCTGCGAGGGCGAGCGGAGACACCGGCATCGCTTCCCCGCCGTTGTACACGGGCTCGGTGCGTCTTTGTGTGCCCTGTGGGCTCGTTCGGGCGCCGTGCGCCCCTGTGTGCCCTGTCTGTGTGTCCGTGCCCGCGGGTCTGTCCGTGCCCAAGTGTCTGTGTGTGCCCTGAGTGTCTGTCTGTCTGTCCGGGCGGTGTGTGTCTGTGCATGCCCTGTCTGTCCGGGCGGTGTGTGTCACTGCGAGCCCTGTCTGTCTGTCTGTCTGGGCGGTGTGTGTCTGTTTGCCCACAAATGCCCTCTGTGTCCGTACGTGCCCTGCGAGTCCACACGTGCTGTGTGTGCCCGTGGTCCCTACGGGTCTGTACCTGCCCCGTGAGTCCCTGCCTGCCCCGGGGAGGCTCGGTGAGCTGTGTCCACCTGTCTGTAGGTGCCGTGACGGTCTGTACCTGCCCTGTGTGCCCACACGTGCCCCATGGCTGTGCAGGTCCTGTGTGTGCCCACAGGTGCCATGTGTGTCCCTACAGGTGCCACGTGTGTCCCTACCTGCAGACCCGTGGGTTCACACAGGTAAACCCGGTGTCGGCGTGCCTGGCGGGTCCCTGGAGCCCTTCCCTGTGCCCAGAGAGAGAAAATTGCTTCTCTCCCTCTGCCCTGCTCCAAGGCAGGCTGCATTGCTCTCAGCCAGGTTTATTTCCTCTCACCTGAGCCAGACCCTCAGGGGGAGGTGGCAGGTGGTGACAGCCCAAGCTTTAATGGCATCGGACATGCCCGGGGTGTGGGGAAGGTGAGTTTGGCTGGGGAGATCCATCCCGGGCTGCTGTGGTGTGAGGAGCACAAAGGGGAGGCAAACCTGACCCTGGTGTGGCAGTGGCTCCGCTGGGCTGTCCCCACACAGAGGAACCCTGCACCCCGAGGAGTGGGCTGGGCAGGGGAGAGGGTCCCCAGGCCATGGTGGCGTCCAGGACTCGGCCTTGCTGGGTGTCACAGGTGTTGGGGTGCCTCTGCCCGCCTGGGCTGTGTGCCTGGGGGCACGGTGCCCTCAGGAGGGGGTGTGCAGTGTCCAGGGTTTCCCTGTCCAGGCAGCAGGCTCGGTGGTGGACACACAGAGCTTGGCTGCTGCCGAGGAGGGGGTCTCGGTCTCTGCAGTCAGCTCTCTGCTGCTGGCTCCTCACAGTTAATTAGACACGACTAATCCGATCTGGCGCTGGGAACTTCCCAGCAAACCAGAGTGCTTTTCCCTCTCCTGGTCCGAGCAGGATCCCAGCCTCCTGCAGAACGAGGCCAGGGGACAGGGACATCTCTTTCAGCCCCTTGGATGCGATCGGGGTGGCAGCTCAGACCTGCAGTGCTCTGACCTTGCAGCGGCTGGACGTGTGTCTGTCAGGTGGAAGGTGACAAGCCCATGGAGGTTTGTGGGTGAAGGATTGCAGGGAAAGGGAGGTCAGCACTCTGATGAGGATATTGCAGGAATAAGGGTCAGAGCTGGACTTCTGAGGATAAATCTCACGCCCAGCAGGTGAGCATCAGCATTCCCCATCCCTACAAAAGAGGCGGGGGCAAAGGGACACGATAATCACTGTTCCATTGATGCCCTTGTGCTTGGGAGAGCCATCAGTGTGTGCCCTGGCCTGGCCTCGGAGCCGAAGCAGAGTGGAGTCGGCTCACTTGGGGATAGGAGTTAGAGGTGGGTTTATCAGAGCAGGGCTAATGGCTGGTGATCTTGGAGGTCTTTTCCGACCTAAACGAGTCTGTGACTGTGATTCATCGCAGTCCTTTCCCTCCTGCAGCCGAGCCCAGCCTGTTAGTAAGGACTGACAAAACCTGAAATCCCAATCAAATGACCAGCACTTGGAAAGAATGGCATTGTTCTGGGAACATCTCGACCAACCGCATGCTCTCCAGGCCGAGTCCTCCATGCAGAGGCTCCCGTTTGTCTCTTCTTTACGCCTAGAACAGAGTCGTGACGACCTGCCTCCAGGAGCTGGATTAGCTCCTCGCCCTGCTCCTGCCCCCTGGGTGCTGGGCTGCCAGGAAAAATCTCCAGAACTGGCATTCTGGGCTGGAGTTACCCCTCAGCTTTGCAGGCTGCGTGAGCCAACTCGCTTGCAGTGGGAGCTGCTTTAGTGGATGGTGTTTGTTTGCCCTTGCTCAGGGCCCTAAAAGGGTCTGTTCTGAGCTGTCCCCCACCAAACAGGGGGGACAGGCACCTCCAGATGAGGCTTATTTCCCTCTTTGGAAAGCCTCATAAGCAGGCCAGGCAAATGCCTTTCAGAGTGCTGGTTCTGATTTGGATAGCTGAGCTTGAGAGGTCTAAATTTAAGCGAGATGAATCTCACCCGGTGCTTGCAAACCTTGGATTTCAGACTTTTCGCCTTGATCTTTCCTTTTTTTAGCATGACCCTGCTGTTCTCCTACCACTCNCTGTCTGTCTGTCTGTCTGGGCGGTGTGTGTCTGTTTGCCCACAAATGCCCTCTGTGTCCGTACGTGCCCTGCGAGTCCACACGTGCTGTGTGTGCCCGTGGTCCCTACGGGTCTGTACCTGCCCCGTGAGTCCCTGCCTGCCCCGGGGAGGCTCGGTGAGCTGTGTCCACCTGTCTGTAGGTGCCGTGACGGTCTGTACCTGCCCTGTGTGCCCACACGTGCCCCATGGCTGTGCAGGTCCTGTGTGTGCCCACAGGTGCCATGTGTGTCCCTACAGGTGCCACGTGTGTCCCTACCTGCAGACCCGTGGGTTCACACAGGTAAACCCGGTGTCGGCGTGCCTGGCGGGTCCCTGGAGCCCTTCCCTGTGCCCAGAGAGAGAAAATTGCTTCTCTCCCTCTGCCCTGCTCCAAGGCAGGCTGCATTGCTCTCAGCCAGGTTTATTTCCTCTCACCTGAGCCAGACCCTCAGGGGGAGGTGGCAGGTGGTGACAGCCCAAGCTTTAATGGCATCGGACATGCCCGGGGTGTGGGGAAGGTGAGTTTGGCTGGGGAGATCCATCCCGGGCTGCTGTGGTGTGAGGAGCACAAAGGGGAGGCAAACCTGACCCTGGTGTGGCAGTGGCTCCACTGGGCTGTCCCCACACAGAGGAACCCTGCACCCCGAGGAGTGGGCTGGGCAGGGGAGAGGGTCCCCAGGCCATGGTGGCGTCCAGGACTCGGCCTTGCTGGGTGTCACAGGTGTTGGGGTGCCTCTGCCCGCCTGGGCTGTGTGCCTGGGGGCACGGTGCCCTCAGGAGGGGGTGTGCAGTGTCCAGGGTTTCCCTGTCCAGGCAGCAGGCTCGGTGGTGGACACACAGAGCTTGGCTGCTGCCGAGGAGGGGGTCTCGGTCTCTGCAGTCAGCTCTCTGCTGCTGGCTCCTCACAGTTAATTAGACACGACTAATCCGATCTGGCGCTGGGAACTTCCCAGCAAACCAGAGTGCTTTTCCCTCTCCTGGTCCGAGCAGGATCCCAGCCTCCTGCAGAACGAGGCCAGGGGACAGGGACATCTCTTTCAGCCCCTTGGATGCGATCGGGGTGGCAGCTCAGACCTGCAGTGCTCTGACCTTGCAGCGGCTGGACGTGTGTCTGTCAGGTGGAAGGTGACAAGCCCATGGAGGTTTGTGGGTGAAGGATTGCAGGGAAAGGGAGGTCAGCACTCTGATGAGGATATTGCAGGAATAAGGGTCAGAGCTGGACTTCTGAGGATAAATCTCACGCCCAGCAGGTGAGCATCAGCATTCCCCATCCCTACAAAAGAGGCGGGGGCAAAGGGACACGATAATCACTGTTCCATTGATGCCCTTGTGCTTGGGAGAGCCATCAGTGTGTGCCCTGGCCTGGCCTCGGAGCCGAAGCAGAGTGGAGTCGGCTCACTTGGGGATAGGAGTTAGAGGTGGGTTTATCAGAGCAGGGCTAATGGCTGGTGATCTTGGAGGTCTTTTCCGACCTAAACGAGTCTGTGACTGTGATTCATCGCAGTCCTTTCCCTCCTGCAGCCGAGCCCAGCCTGTTAGTAAGGACTGACAAAACCTGAAATCCCAATCAAATGACCAGCACTTGGAAAGAATGGCATTGTTCTGGGAACATCTCGACCAACCGCATGCTCTCCAGGCCGAGTCCTCCATGCAGAGGCTCCCGTTTGTCTCTTCTTTACGCCTAGAACAGAGTCGTGACGACCTGCCTCCAGGAGCTGGATTAGCTCCTCGCCCTGCTCCTGCCCCCTGGGTGCTGGGCTGCCAGGAAAAATCTCCAGAACTGGCATTCTGGGCTGGAGTTACCCCTCAGCTTTGCAGGCTGCGTGAGCCAACTCGCTTGCAGTGGGAGCTGCTTTAGTGGATGGTGTTTGTTTGCCCTTGCTCAGGGCCCTAAAAGGGTCTGTTCTGAGCTGTCCCCCACCAAACAGGGGGGACAGGCACCTCCAGATGAGGCTTATTTCCCTCTTTGGAAAGCCTCATAAGCAGGCCAGGCAAATGCCTTTCAGAGTGCTGGTTCTGATTTGGATAGCTGAGCTTGAGAGGTCTAAATTTAAGCGAGATGAATCTCACCCGGTGCTTGCAAACCTTGGATTTCAGACTTTTCGCCTTGATCTTTCCTTTTTTTAGCATGACCCTGCTGTTCTCCTACCACTCAGGACTCTTCTTCCCAAGCATAGAAAATGCTTCTGAAACTTTCCACCCCCCCAGGTGGGAGGTGTTGCAGAAATGCAACTGCAGGGAAGCATTTGCAGCTCATCCTCCTTGCAGACGCAGAAGCCCGGGTTAAACAAGCAGCCTGTTAATTTTGTGTTAATGGCTCTGAGCAACGGCGAGTCCCCCCCTCCACCCCCTTCCTCCCTACCTTGTGCCAACATTTAATTGCTCTCACTCTGGAGAGATGCTATCTCATTTCAAGGTTGAACTTATCTAGTTTTGACTCGCGGGGGTGGGGTGGGGGGGGATGTTGCCGTGTCCTTGTCACGGGGGTGACTCGTCACTCCCTGCTCCTTGCCCGCAGTGCCGGGGTCACCCCCACACCCCCACACCCGCTCCGAGGGTGCCGTCCCCTCGCACCGCGGGGCTCCTGCTCCTCCTCGCGTGGTTTTTGTGGCACCCTCGGGACGTGGCTGGCGTGGCCGTGTTGCCCAGGTGCCCGTCTGGGTGCAGCCGTGGGTGTGGGCTCGCTTTTTGATTCCTTACGGACGTGTCCCCACTGCCCCCTCAGGGGCTACCCGCTCGGGCCTTGTGCTGATGCCTTAGGCAGGAGATGCTCCGTGCTCATCCCACACCTTTCCTGGCTCTGGCAGAGGTCTCTGCCCTGGCCCCAATACATCTCCCTGCAACACAAAACCGTGGTCTGTCCGACTGTGGCCTCACTGAGGTGATCTGGCCACCGACCAGCCATCCGTGAGTTACTGAGGCTTCTCGTGTTAGGGATTTACAGTCAATATAATCCCAGGGAAGGAGTCAGGGCTGGGACTGGGCAGTGACAAAAATGCCCGAGGATGGTGCTTGGATGCAGGGCTGCCTCAGCACACTCCTGGTGCGTGTGGAGCTGGTTACACCTGCTGTGAGAGTCATCCTCGGGATGCTACGTGCTCTGGAGAAATGTGGGCAAACACTGTGTCGTGGCAACAATAATGTCTTTAGATAGATAATAAGTCTCCTAAATAGATCTAATTCCAGGAAACTCAGCTGGCTGATTGGAATTGTATTTTTAGTCTCCAGTTCATGTATTTACCTGAAATTTCTGTCCTGCTGTTCCAGCTGGAGCTGACCCCGGGTTGCCTGCTGCTCCTGCCTTTTACCCAAATACTGTGACTACTCAAAGTTTCCGAGTTCCACCAGTTGGCCTGAAAATGCTTTATTTTGGCAGATGTCTGGCAATACTGAAATTTCTGTCGTCAAGGGGCCTTGAGGGGTCACTAAGGGGTTTTAAAGCAGGTTGCACAGGGGGTTGGTGGGAAAAGCCCTGCTTTGGCACAGTGGGGTGCCCGTCGCTGATCTGTGGGCTCCTCTCGTGCTCTTTGGCAACTGTTTCATCAGTTTTACTGATGGTACTGAATAGTGAATCTGGCAGATATCTAATTCTCTATTCCTAGCATGCTTAAAAAGTGCCTTATTTTTCAATTAATTCTGTTAGCTGTACAGATTTAATGGATTCCTTTAGAGGTCCCCATCAGTCACCGATGCTGGACATTTCTTTTCCAGTGCCATTTCTCTCTCCTGTGCCTAGAAAGATCACGTTCCCATGCATTTTCCACCCCTCATTTTTGCCAGAATGGTTTCTTCATTATTTAAATCCTGCTGCTTTTCCAGGTTTGTGACTTTTGGGGTCTTTGGTAGAAGCTGTAAGCGGGTTCCTTGCTTTCACTGATGCCAGCGACTGCTCTGGGCTTTTTAAAATTTGCCCTTTTAAAGTCATAAGCTGCTGCCGTTATTTTGGGCTCGCCGTTCCTGTGAGCAGAGGAACAGAAAGAAACTATAATAGAAGAAGACTTGCATTAGACATGGCAGTTCATTTTGGCCTCGTCCCTGTCACGCAGACCTGCTGCCACTCCATGGACAATTAACGCTGAAACGTGACCCGTTCCTTGTGCCAGCAGCGACTTCTCATCCCGAAGATTTGTGAGCTCCCTGGGTCTGGTAGCGGTTACTCATGAGTTGTTTGCATTGTGCCGTTTTTACTAGCCCCCCTGGGTGTGTGGAGGTGATGGATGGTGGCAAGATGTCCTTGTGCAGGTAGAAGAGTGAAATTCAGTGCTTGCGTTGTTTGACTGTCTGACACCGCTGAGGAAGGAAATCACATTCTCCACGTGGTAGAATTATTTTGGCAGGCTGAACTCTTCGTTTGTGCCTCGATGTCCTCCTGCTGCTCTCCCAGGTGACGGTGGCACCCCTCAGACCTGGCAGGTGCTGCCCGGCAGGCGCGGTGCCGGCCGGTGCAGCCCGGGCTCGGCTCCCAGTGCTCCCCCTGCCCAGCCAGGCTGAGATTAAACACTGATCTGCTTCCAGGGCTTTCCAGGCAGGATTGCTTGTGAGGATTTACAGGAGCCGATTTCAGCCCGGCTGAAAGGTGCCAGGGTGACCTTGCCATCACTCCCTGTCCCCGGGGCTGGATCAGGAGAGGAGTGGGACCGGCTCCCAAATCTCCCCACTGAAAGCCTCCTCTGGCTGGGAGGCTGCGGGGGGGAATTAACGCCGCTTGTTCTGCAGCACTTTCCACCCGAGCCGAGCCTGTCTTTAAAAAGCAGCCGGCGTGGTTGTGCTTGGAACAGGCAGCTCGGTTTCTATATTATACACAGCGCTCATCTCCGTAGGAAGCCGGCCAGCCCACGCCGCTGCCGCAGCCCGGAGCTCTTCCCGGCTCCTCGGGGCGTTCCCGGGAGGCAAGGCGGGAGCAGGGAGCTGGGCAGGGAGCCCTGCGGAGCGCTGGGTGTGTGCCCCCGCGCTCCCTGGGGCTCAGCTGTCCCCTCCCGGACCGGCCACCGCAGCCTGCCCCTGTGTCCTGAGCCCCGAGCCGCCCCGCCTCACTGCCCGACCTGCCGGCTAAACATCCACCTCTGCTGCCCCGCGCCTGGCTCCGCTCCCGGAGAGCCACGGACACTCCGGGTCCCTGTGCTCTCCCGGGAAAGTGGCTTGGCCGTGTCTCAGCGTCGTGTTACCGTCCCTCTGAATTCGGGGAACAGCAAACAATCCCCCCGAGCCGAGTCCTGTTGGTGCCCATCTGTCCCAGCTGTCTGGATTATTTGCACAATTTAATTCTTGGCTACACCTGATTTTACAGCAGGATTCATTTCATGGCAACCGATACACCTGCAACAATTAGCTATGTAAACCAAGATAAAAGGCCAATCAAATTTCACGTTTTGGAGGGCAGGCTGCTTCCAGCTGGAGGCTTCCTAAGCCCTTCTGAAATCCCTTCCCAGAGGAAGCTCTGCAGGTCATCTCCAGCCCCTGAGCGAGGCTTGCTCCTCTGTGTGAGTGAAACGGGGCCGGGGAATGAGCCAGCAATGAGCCAGGGAGGCTGAGCCTTCGGGAACAAGGCTGTTCCCCGTGCCCACCTCTGTGATCCCTCTGGCAGGAGCCGGGCGTGTTCCCAGCCCCAGGCCGGGAGGCAGGCCCAGGTTTGCAGCCAGGCTGGAAATCCCCCTGTGCCAGGGGCCCCTGTCCGGGCTCTGTGCTCCATTAACTGCCCCTGCCCCGTGCTGTGGGACAGGAACGTTCTGAGCCGCGGCAAAGCGCCTTTGGGTACAGGTAAATTGAACCCTCTCGCCGGCTGCGAGGGGGCAGGGCTGGAAACGCCAGGGTGGACGTAGGTCCCGCCTTACAATGACTTCAAGGACAGAGGGTAGGTGCTGGGCTTCTCGGGATCAGCTCCATCTGGGACCGGTTCCAATTAAAATGAGATCAAGGAGAATGGGACGAGGGAAAAAAAAGCAGTTATCTTTGCATTCCTGTTGGGATTGCAGCCTGAAGCGTTGGGTTGGGTCCAGTGCTGGGCTGCTCTCCCCGCTCCCCGCGGGTGCCCAGCAAGGTTGGTTGGCTCCTGGTTTTGTTCCGGGTTGCTGTGGCTGTAATTCCCACCCTGCATCCCAGGAGGGGTGCTGGGATGGGCGGGTGAGGAAGGGGCTGCACCCCCAGGGAGTCAGAGCTGCAGTCCTGGGACCGGAGCCGGGCCCCTGGGTTAGGGAATTTCACCAGGTCATGGATCTGCTGGAGCTCCTCAGACCAGAACCAGGGGGAATCCTGGTCAGAGGAGAGCCGCAAAGATGGTCTGAGGATGGCTGGCAGAGCTGGGGCTGTTCACCTGCACAAGAGAAGGCTCCAGGGAGAGCTCAGAGCCCCTGCCAGGGCCTCCAGGGGCTCCAGGAGAGCTGCCCAGGGACTGGGGACAAGGCATGCAGGGACAGCACCCAGGCAATGGCTCCCACTGCCAGAGGGCAGGCACAGATGGGATATTGGGAAGGGATTGCTGGCTGGGAGGGTGGGCAGGCCCTGGCACAGGGTGCCCACAGCAGCTGGGGCTGCCCCTGGATCCCTGGCAGTGCCCAAGGCCAGGCTGGACAGGGCTTGGAGCAGCCTGGGACAGTGGGAGGTGTCCCTGCCCATGGCAGGGGTGGCACTGGATGAGCTTTGAGGTCTGTTCCACCCTAAGCCATTCTGGAATTCTGTCACTGGTTTGCATTTCTCTTACAAGCAGTGGATCTGACCTGTATTCAGGCACCTGTACTCAGGAGACTATTTCAGATAATTTATTTTAAGAACTGCAGTTCTTTTACTCTCTGGGAATTCTCCTTTCTCCATAGTTTTTTGTTTGTTTATTATTTTTTGTCAATGTGAGGTTGTATCAACTTGAGAAAGGCTTTATCCAGAGCTTGCAATGAGCAGACCAGGCTTAGTTCCCTTCCAGGCACCCTCCCAGGCTGAGTGTGAGAAACGCCAGAAAGTAGAGAAACGCCATAAATTAGCAATAATGACATGTTCTAAGTGAGGCAGTGAGCAGGCAAGGCCTGTCCTCGTGCTCAGGAGAGCTGGGAGCCGGGAATGGTGGCCAGGGAGCTGTTCCTGGGGGAGCCAGAAAAGGGAACTCTAGGGAAGCAGACATGCCTGTGGGATGGAGAGGGATCTTGTAGCTCCTGGAGTCACTGCTGGGCTGAAAGGGAGGCTGCAGCACTGGGGCCAGCTGTGCGTCCAGCTGTGCTAGCACAGGGCTGGGGTGTGTTCCTCTCTCTCCCCCTCAGCCTGTGCCACCAAATCCTGAACTTCAGTGAGATACATTTCAGTGCAAAATTGTCATTTCTCCTTCTTTCCCCCCGGGCTCACTCTACAGCTGTCAGCTTTGGGCGCTTTGGTAGAAGAGTCAAGGAAATGTGAAATTTGATGAGACCCCTTTAGGAAAACGAAGTTGGAGTGGTTGGTGGTGGCCATGAAGGGATCGAGATGCTCACGGTGCCATCTCTGGGTCATCTCCTTTCTGCTTGAGCAAGGCGCAGGGAAATCGTAAAGGGCATCTTGAGGGGCTTTATATTTGCCAGAAAATGCCATTTTTTGATACTCCTGACTGAGGGCTCGCCTCACATTCCAAGCCTTGTCATTAGGCTTGTCCTGCCTGTTTGAAAAGGACACAAACCTGCCAAAGGTGACGAGGCAGCCACACCTGCTCCCAACATCCCGGCTGGGTGTGGGGCAGGACAGGTGCCCGGCCGTCTGCGAGTCCCTCCCCGCTCCGGGGGAAACGCGGCGCGTTTGTGAATACCGAGCAATCAGCAGGGCGAGAGAGCTGCGGGCAGGGCTGGAGCAGGATCCCAGCGCGCCAACAGCCCCCTTATCGCCGTGTTTGGAGGCAAATCTGCTCTGGGAAAGGCACTTGGAGTCTTTGTCTCTTTGAGTCATTAGGAGCACCCCCCGATCTTTTCTGTTAAAGATGGGTCTAAGGTTAAAAAAATTAAAAGTCACATATCTCTGAGCAGGAAAGCTAATTGCTGTCTGCTTCAAGCACAGGGTGTGTTGTGGGAAAAGAGGAGTAGCTGGGAGGAAATCCCCATTGTAACAATACTCACAGGATCTTTTCAGGACATGAAAATGCTGTGTGTTCCAGCAGATCCCAGGAGCTGCAGTGGGGCAGGATTAATGCCGTGGCTGGACAGACAGGGAGGAAAACGCCACAGCAGAGTTTGGGGAGCTCACTGCTCCCTGTGGAGGAGCCCGGGCTGGTGCTTGTGCTCATCTCGCCTTCTCGGTGAGGCTGAGGGGCCAGGCAGCCCGCAGACCCCGGGGAGGCTGTGGGGTGGTGCTGACACAGGACACTCTCTGCTGGGGCTGCACAGTGCCTGACCCCCTGGAGACGCCAAATCTCCCAGTGGTTTGGACTCACAGCCTGGAATCTAAGCTCATTTCCGACTCTGACCTCCTTCATCTGAACAAATCTCATGTGCCTGCTACTATTCAGACAGCAAAAATAATCTTTGCTGCCGTGATATGTGTGTCAGCTTTTCTTCATCCCAGCAAAGTGCTGTAAGAGCTGCAAAATGCTTTGGAAACATGAGGATTTTTAGAGCAACAGAGATTGAAAGGGGAGGGAAAAAAGTGAGTCTCTGGGACTCACTTTTTAGAAACCAAACCCCTCAGCCAGGTTTCCTTGGCACGATTCCTTTTGCAAAATGGTCTTGCTGCTGCCCACTGGAGCCAAATGTGAAGGGAGGGATTAAAGCTGTGAAACTGCTCCATCCTGGTGGCTCTTTCACAGTCCTGGGCAGAGCAGAAGGGACGTTTCAGAGCAATATTTAACTAAATAAATGCTGGGCACCGTGGGGTCTGGAGCCTGAGCTTGATTGTGTTTTTCTCACAAGGCCATGCTCTGAGCCTGCATTTAAACCATCAGGTTTGGGAACAGAGCAGAGCACCCAAAAACCACCAGCAAGCTCCCAGCTGTGCTGTGAGCTGCTGCCCTGCTCCCTCTTCCCTCCTGGGCTGCACGTTCTGCTGGGAGCACCGGGCTCAGGTGGCCCCTGTGTGACTGGCAGCGGGCAGGCAGCTCGGCTGTGACCCCGAGGGGTCTCTGGGCTCCGAGACCTCTGCTCGAGTCCTTCTCTTCACCAAAACAGGAGTGGTGGTGCTGGTGCTGGTGGAAAGGGCCTCCTCCTGAGCCAGCTTGGACAGGAAGTGCTGTGTGTGATGTCCCACCCCGAGGGACAGGGAGCACCCAGGACTGACAGGCTGAAAGGAACAACAAAAGCTCACGGAGATTGTTGGTAGATGCACCCTTGGCATGGGAATTGGTGTGTTAGTGCTTGACCTCCAGCATAAGCACACAGCAGAGGAGTTTGGGTGAAGGGCTAAGATGAAAGGGAAGACAGAAAGAAAGAGATTAATTAAAGAAGAAAAGAGAGAGAGTGAGACAGAAGAAGAGAGAGATCACTATTCCTGGCTCCAGTGTCAATCCATCTGATGGGATGTCCTGGGGCCCTGGGCTTTGTGGGGCACATTTAAGTCTTCCACTTCCCTGGGGAGAAGTTTCCCACTTTTTGTGCTAGTCAGTTCTCACTCACAGTGGTTCTTTCAGACCTTTCTGGAAATGGGTTGGAGGCTCTGGGGTCTTGGATGGGCTCGTTCCCCCTGCAGCGCCCGGCCCTTCTCGCCCCGTCCCTGCGGCTGCGCTGGGCTGGGCTTTTCTGCAGGAGCCACAACCAGGAGGTTTGTCCCAGAAAATGCTGCCCTGCCTCCATACAGCCCCTTCTCCATCCTGGTCTTTCTCTGGTGTGTTTGTACCAACTGTCCTTGACTGTTATTCCCAAAAATCCTTGGTTGGCTCCACACCATGCAGCTATTGGTGTTCAGGACATGCCCATTAGCCCCGGATCCTCTGGGATTCTGCCCTGGGCAGTGGCTGAGGAGCACAAACCACACGTGGGACAGAACTTCCAGGGCTCTGGGGGACTCTGGTGCAGGGTTCACCCTCTAAATTTTGTTGTCCTGGTTAAGGCTCTCTTGGCATGAGGAATGTGAGCTTGAGGGCTGCCTGAGCTGTGCCTGGCAGCAGCCTGGGTGTCCCAGGGCAGCCTGGGCATCTGTCCCAGGACAGCCTCGGTGTTTAGGCCAGCCTGAGTGTCTGTCCCAGGACAGCCTGGGTGTTTAGGCCAGCCTGGGTGTCCAGGACAGCCTGGGTGTCCAGGGCAGCCTGGGTGTCTGTCCCAGGACAGCCTGGGTGCCCACACAGGAGCCCCTGGGGGAGCAAACCCAGCAGAACCCAGCCTGGTCCTTGTTGCAGGGGAGCTGGAGGACTGGCCGGATGTGCTTCCTCCCTCACCACAACCCCATTAAAATTTAAGGGTAAAAGTGGGAGTAATGAAAGAGAATTTTCTATTTAAGGCTTTTAATTCATTTTTACCTCCAGCTTTAGCTGGAGTTTGTGCAAACCGCTGGCAAGGCAATTAAAGTGACTTTTTAATGGGTTATTTTTGTCGCTTCACCACAGTGGGAGCTAAAGATCCCAGGCTGTGAGCTGCCTGGGGTAGGGGCCATCCCTTTGCTGTGCTGCTCTGATGTTTAATCCCTAATTGGGTTTTATTCACGAGTCCTGGCTGAGTTTTAACGACCGGGAGAAGGTGGGGGATTACGGCTGGATGGAACACGGGGAGCAAAATGTCCAGGCTGCAGTTCCCCAAGCCTTCCAGGGAAAGGATCCATCCTGGAAAGGAAGAGTAAAGGACTTCAGAAAATGAAATGCACAGTTTGTTTTGGATGGTTGATGGGTATTTTGTAGGAATAAGCTCCAAGGACAAAAAGCAATGAAAAAACCAGATTGCCTGAGAGTTCCTCTTAAATCCTGGGGACTGCTGGGAGAAAATGAGGGTGGGAATGTGAGTGTGGGATTTCCTGGGTGAGAATGTGATGCCTGCAAAGCAGCCCTGCTCCTCCAGGTGCAGGGCAAGCTGGCATCCCCCACCCTGCGTGGGACAGAGCCGCGGGTCCCAGCCGGCCATGGCTGCCGTGGTGGCTGGGAAGTCTAATTTCGGACTCAATTTTGGGGACATTGTCCTGTGTGCAGCCAGAGAAAGGGCTTGGGGCTTGTCAGCTCTGTGGGAGTGCAGGTGCCCCGAGGGGCCCCGGCACAAAGGCAGCGCGTTCATCCCGGGGCAGCCTGGCCCCGGCGGCGTTCCTTGCTCAGCACGGAGCTTCCTGTGCTCCCGCTGCTCCCCCAGCCCTTGAGGGCATCCACAGCTCAGGAATGGAGTGTCCTGTGCTCCTGCTCCCCCCATCCCACAGCTCAGGAATGGAGTGGTTTTTTGGGGGCATCCCACAGCTCAGGAATGGAGTGGCCTGTGCTCCCGCTCCCCCCCTCCCACNATCCCACAGCTCAGGAATGGAGTGTCCTGTGCTCCTGCTCCCCTCATCCCACAGCTCAGGAATGGAGTGTCCTGTGCTCCTGCTCCCCTCATCCCACAGCTCAGGAATGGAGTGTCCTGTGCTCCTGCTCCCCTCATCCCACAGCTCAGGAATGGAGTGTCCTGTGCTCCTGCTCCCCTCATCCCACAGCTCAGGAATGGAGTGTCCTGTGCTCCTGCTCCCCTCATCCCACAGCTCAGGAATGGAGTGTCCTGTGCTCCCGCTGCTCCCCCAGCCCTTGAGGGCATCCACAGCTCAGGAATGGAGTGTCCTGTGCTCCCGCTCCCCCCATCCCACAGCTCAGGAACGCTGGCCTGGGTCCGGCTCAGTTAATTTCTTGTGCAGCTCGGCCAGGGGCGGCCAGGGGTGGATCTGTTCCCCTGTGCAGCGTTCATTCACTCAGCTGCAGCCCGCACTAACACACCTCTGCTGCCTTGTGACCCCCACCCCCCACCAGGTTATAATAACCCCCAGGTTATTTGGAGAAATGCTTTCTAAAAATAGCCTCCCGGTTTTTCCGGTATTATCCTGTGCAGCTCTAAGAACCTGCCTGAAAGGCTGTCCAGCTCATTGATGTTTCCTTAAAATGCAGCTAATCCATGTAATCTCATTATAGTAGTAGGTGATTATACTGACAGCAAGCTTTAGCAGTGGTCCAGCAAAGCCTTTTATTCCCTGTCTGTTATGTGGGTGGCTAAAAGTCGCTGGGAGCACATTTTGGGTTTGGTCGGTCTATTTCAGGAGCAGGACTTACAATATTTTTGTTTTGATTCCCTAGGAAATGTCCTGCGTTGTTTGTGATGATGCCAGGGCGTTTTTGCCGCTGTCCCTCAGCTTTGCTGGGCGCTGCCATCCCATGGCTGTGCAACAGGCTGTCCCAAAATTACTGGGCAGCATTAAGGCAGCAGAGATTGTTTTCTACAGCAGAGTAGGTGAGGGGGAGCTTTGCCACATGTCGTGTGGGATTCCCGCTGTCCCTGTGTGCAGGTGTGGGACGGCCCCCCTCTCTCTCGGGAGTCAGCCCAAGGAAAAGGCGGATTTTGGGGTGCTGAGTGATGCCTCCCCGTGCCAGGAGGACCTACCCAGCTTCACCAGGCAGGCTGGACATGTGGCACAGGGAAAGCTGGCTGAGCAAGGAGCAGCAGAGCAGTTTGGTCTGGGAAGGCAGCTCCAGCCAGCCCTGGGAGAGGGCACATCCCAGGAGAGGCTCCGTGAGCCCCGCTGTGTGCTCGGGTTACGGACTCGCTGAAGTGGCCAAGCCCCGCAGTGCTTCCTGTGCCCCTCTGCCTCTGGGCACTCTGCTGGGGTCCTGCAGGATCGCCCCAAGGCCTGGGCAGCCTTGGCTGGGCAGCGTGGGGAGAGGGGCTCTGGGTGCTCGGTGCTGGCTCTGCTCGGTGCTGGCTCTGCTCGATGGCCTTGCCCCATCATCATTGAATCACAGGATACCCTGAGCTGGAAGGGACCCCCAAGGATCCCCCAGCCCAGCCTCTGCCCTGCACAGACCCCCAACAATCCCACCCTGTCCATCCCTGGCAGCGCTGTCCCAAGGCTCCTGGAGCTCTGGCAGCCTCGGGGCCATGCCCATTCCCTGGGGAGCCTGGGCACTGCCAGCACCCTCTGGGGGATGGAGCCTGTCCCTGATATCCCACCTAAACCTGCCCTGGCACAGCTCCAGCTGTTCCCTGGGTCCTGTCCCTGTTAATCCTGACAGAAGGTCAGTGTCTGCCCCTGCTCTTCCCCTCACAAGGAAGCTGTAACTGCAGCGAGCTCTCCTCTCAGTCTCCTCCACCTGAATGGGCCAGGTGCCCTCAGCTGCTCCTCACATGGCCTCTCCAGACCCTTCCCCATCCCCTTGTCCCTCCTTTGGACACTCTCTGACAGCTTTAGATCTTTCTCACGTCGTGGCAGCCGAGGTGCAGAGCAGTGGGACCATCCCCCTCCTCGCTGGTTCCCTGATGTCCCCAGGACAGGGCTGTCCCCCTGGCCCCGGGCACTGCTGGCTCAGATCCAGCTGGCCATCAGCAGGCTGCCCAGGTCCCTTTCCATGGCCCTGCTGCCCAGCAGTGGCCTGCAGCCCCGTGGCCTCGGTGGAGTGTCCCTTTGGCCACAGCTGGGCAGAGGGCTGTCTGCAGGCGGTGTCTGTGCTGTCCGGCTGCTCCCCGGGCACGGAGGCACCCCCGGCCCCGGGGCAGCTCCCTGGGAGAGCAGAGGGCACGGGGGAGTTCCTGGGGGGCACAGCAGTGTGAGCAGCCAGGCTGGAAGCCTTTTCCAGATGGTTTGTGCAGGCAAATGCAGGTTTTTCCCCTCTGCATAAAGCCTGTCTTCGTTGTTTGTACACGCTGAGCATGCAGATCTGCGAGTGATCCGGCCCCAGAGCGAGCTGGGTGAGATTTGTCAGCCAGCAGAAGGATTAAAGGGGAGGCACAGGCCGGCTGTGCAGGCACTTTGTGAGATCCCAGAGCAGCGTTTGGAGAGGACAGTGCTCTCTCTGCAGAGATACCTATCTCTGGGGCCCATGGAGGGTTGGAGGAGCTGCTCTGCCATCGCTCTGCCTTGCTGGCACATGCTGCACATACCTCCTTTGGGGCAAATTCCTCACGCAGGCTTCCCAGAGACAGTAAGAAAACCTCTAGGGCTGTTTCTGGGTGTTTTTCAAAAAAAAAAAAATTTTTAATATCCATCCTGCTTTTGCTTATCTTCGTCCAGCCCCTCCAGTGATAACACAGCAAAGCCCTGACCCGTGGCGTCCCGGGGAGGAAAGGCTCAGCTCTCTGACAAAGTGCCGGCTCCGAGTGGATTTCTAATCTCTTTTTTTTCTGGAAGAAAAGGCTGTAGGTGCCAAACCAAAAGGGCAAAGTGATGTGCCCCATTGAGGTATCATGTTTCTGCTCTGATTTATGGCGAGGGGAGAGGCTTCTGAGTCATCCCTTCCAGGAACTGCTTTATTTTGGTAACGGAGATAATTCTGCTGGTTTTAAATCAATGTGTTGTCAGTCAGCGAAGGTGTGGGATGGGAACCACAGCTGGCAGGGCTGGGGCTGACCAGGGACAGGGGCTGAACAGGGACAGGGGCTGACCAGGGACTGGGACTGGGGCTGGGACTGACCAGGGACAGGGACTGACCAGGGGCTGGGGTGAGCCACAGGAACAGCAGGCTGCTGGGCCATCCAGCTGTGTGGGTGCACGGCACAGGTGGGTGCCCCCACAGCAAGGAGCCGTGCCAGGGGCCGGGGCAGTGGCAGGGGCAGTGGC
>VZRH01006929.1:480116-493469 GCA_013397555.1 Urocynchramus pylzowi | reverse complement strand
AGTGATCTCAGCTGTTCCTCATATGACTTCCCTTCACAGTCCTTCACCATCCTTGTAGCCCTGCTTTGGATGCTCTCTCATAGCTTTATGGCATGGTATGTCCAGTTTTCCTAAATGACTAGGTCATTTAAATAAATTTAAATAAAATACAACACTTAACACATTTGAAATGTATATTTGGGCTCGATGTAATCTTCCCCTTTGCCAGAGGCTGGGGTAGAAGCATACCCCTGACTAAATTACTGATTTTACTTCTGTCTCCACTAAAATCACCACATCAAACCTCAAATAAGGCTACACTCTACATAATTTTATTAGCTGTGATAAACCAAAGACAAATACAGAAATTTAACTTTTCAATCCTTTTAAATGTTTTTCTTTTCAAATAACTGTGTGCTTTCTCAAGTCTTATTTTCCCATTTGTTCATTCATGAACCATGTAGACTCAAATTTAGCGTGAAATAGAAATCAATGGTTACCATTCCTTAAACATTTTTTTGCCATTTTTATCATAGCAGTTTTAATGGAGCAATTTGTATAGTTTAAGTTGTAGTTTTAAAACACATAAAGAGCTTCCTGTAAATTAAATTTGTGTGTTAATGCAATTCACACTTCAAATGCATTTCCAAATTGATATGTTTTCCAGCTGAGCTGATGAGTTCATCAATTCAAATTGTAGCACTTAGACTGGTTGGCTTGTGCAAGAGTCTTAAAAACACTTCTTCATCAACTAAAGCCTTAATTGAGCTGCTTCCACAAATATATATTAATTTGCAGTTACTTGTGAGACATGTATATATACATGTGTGTGTGAGTGTGTGTGCATGCATGTATAGGAGTTCAGCTGCTGCTCCTAAATTGCTTGCCTTGAGCATTTCTGATGTGGTGCACTCTTCCAGATTTTATTTCCAAGACATTTTTAAACCAAGATGGGATTTAGCCAATTCCATTCACTCTCTTTTTAACAATACAGTTTAGAGAACTCACAGAGCCAAAGACTTTTTCACATGAGCTGCACAACACAAACCAAAGCCATTGGAAGGTTGCAGAGTGAGAATACTCCAGCATTTGCTTAGTTCCAGGATGGCTGTGACAGTTCTTTCCCAAGTCACCCTGAGGTTGACTGTGTCAAGTGTGAGGCCGGGGCGTTGCGTGATTCACTTCTGCTTGGCTGATGGATGTTCCCTTAGGGACTGGAGTCAGCCAGGAAAAAATACAGTTCAGATTTAAATAGGACTGTGGCTTGAGCTGATGCAGACATGCTCTGAGGAGAAGAGAACCAATTGGGTCTTTGACATTCCCTAACTTTTGCTGTATCCTGCACACAGTCCTGACAGTAATGTCTCCCCTAAGGGAAGGGATGAAGTATGCATTTTGGCTGTGTCCTTGATATAGAATAAAACTTCCCTAAATTCAGATTGTAGGCCAAAAGACTGTGGTTCTATCTCTCTTGAAAAATTTTAAATCTCAAACAATACTTCAGGGATGCCATACTTTCCTCCTATTGGCTTCCCCATCAGCAGTCAAATGTTCTTATTATTGTTTGTTTTATTGCTGCTACAACTATTCTGAATGCTGTCAGGTAAGTTTTGCAAAACTAAGATATGTAGCCTTTTTCTGAAGGGATTGATTTGATGTGGATAGAGAAAGGACAGAAAACCTGAAGTGCATGAGCCACAACTTTGTCTATTGTGGAGCTCTACTGACTTGAGCCCTGCTTAAAACTGCTTTTTATAAACTGCTGTAGCTGTTATATTTCCTCTAAATTCTTTTTCTTCCTTTGTATGGAAGTGTTTAAGAAAAGACTGGACATGACAGTTACTGCCATGGCCTAGCTGACATGGTGATATTCAGTCAATGATCTCAAGAGGTCTTTTCCAACCTCATTTATTCTGGGAATCTGTAACAATTCTTGATAAAGATGTCTGAAAGACAGAAATAAAATGCAATAATTTGCCATAATTATAGCACATTTAATTGATCCTTTCCCACTGACATTAATTTTGATAACTTACATAGCCATTTGGAGTATTGTAATCCTCTTCTTTAAACATTGTAAGAGGAACCTAAAAGATGAAGTCTATGACAGTTGAGCTTCCCAACAGACTATATTTAGACATAACATTGGACATACTTTTATGTCTTTTAATTATTAGAAATATGAGCATACTTTTTTTTAATACTCAGTAGTTTTAAGCCTTATTTAGTAGACCTGTATTTATTATTACATATATGAGAATTATTTCAATGGCACTAAAATATCCCTGATGTGATTTTTAGCTTAGTAATATAGCCATTTTTTTCCAGCTGTGGAAAAGCCTGATTGCACTAACCTCTATATCCAGTTCCACTGTGGCCTAACATCAGTTAATGATCACAGTGCACTGAGTAACTTAACTCACTGTATTCACTTAATAGTGCTTTGTCACCTTTCCTCAGACAACCACTATTGCTTTCTCTACATTGGACAGTCCTCTTTGTCCAGAAACTTCAGCAAATTCTGACTGCACAGACCATGAGGTCAAACATTGTCAGGTGGGAAAGGAAGCTCAGCTCAGTCCTGGCCCACAACCTTTGTTAACCAGGCAGTGATACTGTAGTATCTATTTAGCTCAAATCCATAATGAGAGACTTTCCACCACAGCCCCCAGTATGTCACTGTACGTGACAATAGTGGAGCGTGGATGAGCACTGTTATAAGGCCTCCTTCCTCCCAGTGAAATTAAAGAAAGCTTGAGTCAGATCCCATTGGAATTTGTTAAGCTTCTCCTGTTCACCACAGTCTGTTCTTTCCCTCTGCTGATGATTATCAGGACCAGCAGAAGGAAATGTTCACCCACCCTCATACTTGGGCACGAAGCAGAACGTCATTGATTAAACTGCTGAGAAGATGGGTGTGAGCCAAGGCACCAGACTGAGCTGTACTTGGTGAGGATATGAACACATCTTCCATTCTGCTTATTCTGCCACAGTGAACACAATCTCCATCAGAAGGATGGGATATAACAGATGGAGCTATAACTTAAACCACTTTGTAACAGTTCCTAAAGCTCATCTGTCAAGGATGGTGCCAGACTGCTTGTGCAGTGTTAGTAAGAGAAATTTATGTATGAACATACAACGTGAAATAGGCCTGCTGAGGAGCAAAAGCCGTGTAGCCTATAGTGTTTATCTTGCATTAATCAAGTTGTAATGTATTTACTTAGCACTATTTTTGTTTTCACTTGCTGGCAAAATCCCCACAGATGTTTTATTCTACCTTATAGCAGTTAAAAAAGGTGAGAAATGTATAACTGAAATAATTTAATAATTGTGTAATTTCCTGGCTTATCACACAATAAACCACGGGGGCTTGTTAGAGGATCACACTAATCCAAAGTATGACATAGGTCAGATCACTTCCTACAGTCACTAGCTTTAACAAAGCTATCTATGACACTTCAGCTCAGGTATTTTCAGCTGAAATTCAGAAGACTGGCAAGCCTGTAAGATGTGGGGTGTCCCCTGTCCCTCCGTTCTGCATTTCTGTCTTACTGGTGTCTGAAGAATATGCTGCTCCCAGCTATGCTGATGGTCATGGAAATTGCAGGTACCTAATTTCTGGAAATCTTGATGCTTTTGCAGCCTTAGGGAACTGTATTTTCTTGCCATAGGATAACAGAGAAGTCAGAAGGCATTGTGATCGTTGGCCAGAAGACTGTGTAGAATAATAGAATGAACTGGGAGAAAAATGCACTGAAAGCATCTGGGAGTTCTTGTGCATACTAGACAATATATTCTATACTAATTTTCTGTGGCTAAGTTTACTGTTACTGAGGCCTAGAAGTAGCCAAATAAAACAGCAGGGAGGCCTTTTCTATGTTTCTTGCCTCCATTCCTCACTAACATTTTTACATTTGCTCACTCCCTCTTCCAGTGGAAGCTGGGGGGAAAGTGCCGAGTACAGCAGTAATGACATGAAGAAAAATACTGAAGGAAGCAGCATGGGAGGCCATGGTTTCAACCATTCTCCCTCCTTTCCCCAGGAGAATTACAGTGACCTCTTGACACCTCCCATAGGAAACTTTAAATTGGCAAGGGTATTTGCCAAGTAAATACAAAAAATGGCATTAAAATAGTATTGTTTCTGACTTAATCCTCCTAAAGTCAATGCAAGTGAGTTAAGGTTCCCAGAGCAGCTATAACGCACTAGCCTCAATCTTGATGGCTGGGTATGTGATTGTGCATCAGGACTGATTAAAAAACACTTCTAGGCACTCACTAAGAGTCACTGGGGAAACTGAAAATAAAAATGCCAAAAATTAAGTTACAACTTATTTCTGGATTGTGCTGGTATATTGGTTAAAAATAATACGTTTCATGTTATGCAACACTACCTAGAGTCAAAACATTAATTTGTCCTATCAAAACAAAGGGGAAGGCATTTCATGTTCATTATAAGCTGGTTGGTTATTCTGCCGTGCTTTTGCTGGGGTAAGCTACTCAGGGATGATTGTTGTGACTCTTGGAAAATATTCTGGCTTTATTATAAGCCAGTTGCCAGTTTTTCCTCTGAAATCTGAAATAGAGAGGCATGAGAGTATGTTGCACCTCAAGTGTCTCCATACCATACTCCCGCACAGCCAGAGAATACATTTGCTGCCCAGTAACACTTGCTGGTAATTATTAACTCAGATCCTGCTTGTTAATAGTTGGATTAATAGTAGGATTAATTCTACTCCAGGAGACAGGTTGCTAAACTGGAGATCTATAGTTTAGTACTTGGAATTGTTCCTTTGCTTCCTCCCCAGCATATTATTTAATTGAACCTGTAGAGATAAATGCATCTGTGCCAGTCCTTGTCTCATTTGCCTTACCTTCTGTTATCTTTCCAGTCTTTTTTGCCACAAGTTGCCAAGTCTTCCACGTGTGAGGTAACTGTGCCTTCATGTTCCCCATGCCTGTCATATAGAAGAGGATCAGCACAATAAATCCCATAAATAAGAATGCTTCCAGAAGACAATACCAGAAGAAATGCTCACCAATGTGAACTAGTATGCAGGAAAAGACCTAGTTCATGCCATTTGCTGACAATTCTTTAGAGCACAGCTGCCTTAGCTATATGTAAGGACTATGATGTGGATTAAATATACATCAGGTTTTTAGCACAGGTGTGACCTTGGAGAAGAATTGTGGTAGAACTGCATTAGCAGTTTGCAGGGTTTTGGCACACTTACCCATTGTCAGTGCCCCAGTCTATCCACACACACAGTTGCTGTTTGCAGTTTCTGGAACACGTGGGAAAACATTACTTGAAAATGAGTTTGACTATAGCTCATATAAAGTGTCTTTTTAAGAGGTATTTAAGGGCTGATTCTTAGCTGGGGGATGGAATCCAGCTGCCTGTTTTCTTTGGCCCCAAGAGCCAGTTTCATGTGATTTACATTTTCAAAGCTGACTTCTCAATGAAAGAGCTTGAGGCTTGGTTTTGAGGCATGACATGGTTTTTTTGGGATTGGGGTTTCTTTTGGTGGTGGGGGCATGCTAGTGAGTAAATATTTTACAGCCCACATTCCTAGTTCTACAAAATCAGTGACTTCAGGCTGTGGGACAATATAAGTAAGCACAAAGGCTGGAATTTATTGCTAGTAATGATCTATGAGATAAGATTTTTCAGCTAAGCCAGTGCAGAGTTCTCTTGCCAGATGTGTGGGAGTGAAAGTGACACAAATCTTTAAAAAAAAAAAAAAAAAAGATAAATCTTTGGCAATCCCAGAGTGATTATACAGCCTTGTAGTGCTAGTAGCCTCAGAGAATTCATTTTGTGTCTCAATGTCCTTATTGAAGTCTCAAGCTTTATGAAAGGAATCCAAAGTAGTGCAATGAATAGTCCATAAATTTATCTCACTTCCTTAATCTTATTTTGAACACAGACAGTTTTGGGGTCCTTTTTCCTACATTCTGCTGTTTATAAAGAACTGTGGTAACCGAATGATAGTGATTCTGCAAAAAATCACTAGGAAACTTATCCCATTATTCCCTTACTTTCATCTCAGTGTAATTAAAAACTTTCCTTCATAGTCAAGCTACCTCATGAATCCATGATTTTTGCTTCCAAGATATCATGGACAAAAACATGGTACATGGCTGGTACACTGATCACATCCAAACCTCTGCCTACATCCTTCCACAAGTGTACCAGGAACTACAGAGAGCCAAAGCTGTAAAGGAGCTTCTGTACCTTTCAGACAACAACCAAGGGGCCTAATTTGTGCTAATGGGCTCCTTGGAGCTGAGGGTACATTCTGAAAAGGGATACTAAAGACAAAGAAAATGCTTTCCCTTGGTATAAGGATACTGCTTTGACTAGTTTGGAGTTAAAATAGTAGTGCACGTTAAATGCTGCAACACATTTTAATTTTTTATATCCTAGTACACGAACTCTTACACAACCTATGTATAACTTATATATGACACCACAGCAGAACTGTTCAAGTGTGGCAGAGATGTTTGAAAAGTAAACATGCTGATAATCCTACTTGCCTGTCACATAGCTCTGCCTAGCAGGCACTTTTAGTAGGAAAATGCTATTTTAGGGAAATAAATCTCTCTGGAAAAAAAAATCTAGCTGTGCATGCTTTTAAGAACTAACATGACAACTTTTTTTTTCTTCTTTTTTTTTGCAAACTATCAAACTGTTGCAGCACTTGAAATTCTAAAATAACTTAGTTAGGAATTTAATCTTCTTGTAGATTTTGCTGCAAAAGCACATGAATTTAATGAAATTCATGAATCCATGAATCATGAATCCATGTGACATGGAAAGATGTCACGTATTTATCCTGGAGTGTCTTACCAGTCCCTGCTCCTAAGTCTGAGAGTGAAACAGCTACAGACTCTTCTGGGACAAAATCCAAACCAACTCTCTCTGCAGAAGAGATGTAGGTGAAGGGATTATGGTACTTTTCAACAGATTGCCTGATCTGGACAATCAGTAGGAGGAACTGCAGGACTCATCATAAAATGACATGAACCACACTACAGATACACTATTGCTACACATTTGTCACACTTTAGCTTTCATGACCACAAAAGCATAAGTGGTTTAAAAGAGTTACCTCTGTAAATGCACTTGCAATAACTTCTCTTGGAATAAGACACTTTGGATAAGGTGTTTGTTAAAACCTGCAGAAGGTTTTGAGTTTTCATTATGTTGTCATGCAGTTACCCAAAGGAGAAATAAAATCCTCTACATTACCTGTTGTAGAGCCTATCCTCTGAGTGGACATGAAAATTTCTCATCTAGAAAGACTGAAAAGAATGCTTGATATGCTCTAAGGATTTATTTGGTGTGAAAGTGTGAATAGATCTGAGGTTCCACCCTGTTACTGATTGGAGGAGCCCAAGGCTTTGGCCACGGATGTTTGCTCTTGGAGGGTTAATTTGACTGAAGGACCCCTCTAGATAAAACAGCACAGTATGGTGAATTCTTCCCTGTGTGAATCTCACTGACTAGCTTTGTCTTCTTTTAAAGAGTGAAGCGGTAGTGTGTTTCTAGAAATACAAAGTATAACAAAAGGCAGAATCTTGGAATTGTAGACCTGACATGATGGATCATCTCCTAAAACACACAACCTTCTTCTCTCTCTGCAGCCCACATGCAAAAGTCCTGCTGACTCTCCTCAGCAATTCCTTCTCCTATCCAAAGTTGCAAATTTTAAATTTTAATTTTTTTTTTTTTTGGTCGAAAAAATATATGTGCCAAGTATCCAGCCTCCAGACATTCAGTTTCTTTCAGACACTTTGGTAATGAGGTGTGGTAACAAAGACTAAGTAAACTTTGATGAATGTTGAATATCCTCCATGATATTTTTGCTTATTTAAAAAGAAGAATTGTTTGGGCCCTGCAACTCATCTCATCTGTGTGTTTGAACACATTTGGGTGTCCAAAGCTCCAAACACTTGTCACAGTGTTCCTCAAAGATAAAACTGGACTTTAGTCATTCCAGCTCACTATCAGTGGAAGTGATTTATTACAGTTCTGCCTGATCTCAGTCTAGAGTCAGTAACATGATAATTTTAATTCAATATTTATATGTTTAGTGGTTTACTGTTCATATGAAAGAGCTTTACCCTGTGACTGGAATGCAGCCCTTGCAAGTGGGGAAAATACTAATAGCTTTTTAATAGCTTACAATTTGCTAACAATATAACAAACTATTAAAACAGCATGTAAGCATTCCAAAATGTCTAGGGCAGTCAATAATTCTAACACTACATTCTGAATCACTTACAAATCTTTGGGAGACCAGACCTTAATGGGGCTGGGAGATACCAAGAGCAGAACTGAACACATAATCTCTTATGCTCTGTCCCCACCAGAATCTCCCCTGTGAAGAGAGCACTAATTTCAGAGGGGCAAAGAAGCATTAGGACCAATTCTGCAGCCTCACCCATTAGGTCTATAGCTTATCAGCTGTATGCAAGGAAGGAAAAAGATGTTCTGATTTTGGAATAAACTTATTAAGAATGGATTCTAACATTTCTGCTCCTCTTCTAAAATCTTCACAGTTGCACCATCTGGCTTGATTTCTTCAAACATGCATTCTCCTTTGTTTTTCCTTTAACCTTATTTGTTGTAAGGGCAAATTCAAGCTTACTGGTTAATGAGATGCAGGCACAATGTTCCCATCAGCATAATGAACATTTAAATCAAGTTCTTGACCAACTAAATAAGCCAACGCCTTATTGCATTTCTACAAGGTACAGCACTGAATGGTGCAGCTAGGTTATGGGGATCATAAGCACCCATAAACACAGTGTTTTCCTGTGACTAACCTGGTGGGAATGTCTTGTGACAAAAAGCTGACCCAAACACTGAGTAGTTGTGACATGTTTATTCTTTAATGACACAGACACTTTTTGTATTGCACATTTCTTCCCTGTGACTCAAATTAAGTTATTGCAATAGCAGCAATATGTACAAAGTTACAACCCCAGGTTCACCTTATCAGCAAGAACTGGCTTACAACATGAATACACAAATGATACTGTACTCAAGAAAGCTGGATGCCTAGAACACAGCAAAAAATGTACTATCGGTACATTTGGGCTTCTAGTTTTACAACTCATTTCTCCCAGCTCCTCACAAATACCAGAACAGCAGAGATGCTTCTAGCAGGATGCAAAAGCCTTAGAAGTTTATTTGTCATTGATGTAGTTAATACTAGTTCACAACCCAGAAAGTGCATTGAGGAAAGCACAAAACTCAGTTTGCCAGCAAACCAACTGGATCGGTATCAACCACGCTGAGCTCCTTGCTGCTAGAATTGCCAACAGTAACTGAGCTAGATCATTTAAAGCTGGTACTAACTGAAAAAAAAAAAACAAAAAACCAAGACAGCGAAGCAAAACCAAACTGCAATCCCCCCTTAGCTCCCTGTAAAAACCTGAAAACAAAACTACAAACAAACAAACAAACAACAACAACAAAAATCAATTCTTTAATGAAAAAGGAATGAAGCCATTGAAGAACATCTTTGCTCATTTCCACCAGAGACTGAAGAAAGTTGGCCATGGGCCATCCTTCATGATGTGCTGTACTTGCCAATGTAAAGCCAGCAAGATCAGCGTGGCCATCAACAGTAAACTTTCACTGAAGGGATGTCAGTGGCAATTTTGCATGGCCTTTGAAAGGGGATTGCCACCATATCTCCAGGGGCCATTTTACAAAAAAATAAGATTAACCTTTTTGGTCTGTGCTTGAGATCTATATTGCATGGGAAAGACAGGCTAATGTGAACATGGCAAATGAAAAAAACATGATCCTTTCTGACTAAATTAACAAAAAAAAAAAAAAAAAGCTTTAAAAATATTTAGGTAAAAAACCAAAAATATGCTTATGAACCTACAAATGAAATCAATTCAGACTATGACTGCCACTAGACACTGTTGTGTTTTCTTTCTGATAGGACATAACACATCTTGTTCCACGAGTCTTATTATGTTTGTGCCTTTGGCAGTTATCTGAAGACTTTCAGGATGGAATTCACAAATAAATTAATTATGCCTTCATATGTTTATTCTTGCAGGCCTGCATTTCTCTACATGGCACTCAGTTTTGTTTTATTACTCTAAATATATATAGTGCTAACATGACTTTTTCAGGCACATGGATTATCCCTGCTGTCAAGGGTATCGATCTTCAGGGACATTCTGTAGGATTAGAAGGAAGATTGGACCTGGTGTTGTTCTGTAGTGCACTAGTGTATGTAGGGCATTAGTTACCAAATGTCTTTATGTTTAAGATTTGCATGTTGAAAAATATGCAATTCTGAAATACCCCACACTACTTATCCATTAAATTTCTTAAGAAACTAAATGGAGATGACTATAGAGAGCATCTCCCAGCCCCTCTTCCAAATAATTAATTGGCAAAACCTGATGGAATATCTGGAAAGATATTAAGATTTTAGAGGTTTTATAGAAAACAGTGGTCATATTTTTAAAAATCTAATATTGAATGTCCTTCCTACAGCAAAGGGTGCAGCAGATGTTGTTCTCTCTTCTTAGAGGAAAAAAAAAGTGTGCCTGAAACCCAGTGACAGAAGTACAATTCATTACACCAAAATGTGTAAAATACAAACAAATATTAATAGACATGATAAATGTAGAAATCCAGGTGGTTGAGTAACTGGAGGGCCTCATCTTTCAAATCTGTGTTTTTAAGGGATTTCTACCCTTTGCATCACAGACTTAGTAAAAGTTGTACAAGGAACTAATGAACTGTGCATAAGGATGGGAGGATTTCAAGAAGTGAGGCCTTCTCACGTAAAAATGTCTGAAGAGTGCAATTCCTTGCTTATGGCTGGTAGCAAGAAAGAATAAAGTCTTCAATGTGACAGCAATTCTGTTCCTTTCAGTCCTGGCACCAGAGCACTGCAGCCTCTCTGAGTCAAACACTTCATGCGTAAGAGGGCAGTGGCATACATCTGCACACACCCCCACGTGTTTTTACATGGATCATAATTGTTTGAAAATTAACTACAGCTACTGCTCAGGAAGTAATATATTTACCTGATACTCTTCAGAGTGTTTACTGCTTTGGTTTGTATTCCACAATGTATTTAGTATTTTACAGACTTTACATAAAACACTATCAAAGACCAGCCCTGATAAAGGGGTAATCTTCTTATCCTGCTTCCCTGAACTTTCATCTCGCTTCCCTGGTGCACCACTTGTGTTGTAAATTCCTTTACTGTTTTAATAGATATTTTACATTCCTTAGGCAGCAAACTAAGTTTAGACAACAGCAATTGTGTTGCTTACAAAACTATGCTAGAAAGGCTGGCAAATTATTACCATGAGATCTTTTGAAGAAGCTAATCCAAAAGCGAAATCCAATTGTGAGATGAAACTTTGTTTAGATTCAACAAGTCTCTGTTTCAAATGTACTGATTATCCTTTTTTTCTGTAGTGACAGCACTGACATGACAAGATAGAGGAACACTATGAGACATAGGAGTATTCTTATGTATCAGATGTTTATACCCTTCTATTTATGTTACGATACTCCCTGGAAAGCACAGACATAGACCAGAAACCCATCTGTATCAGTTTTCCCAAACTCCAGAATTCATGGGGGAGGAAACCTTATTTCTTAATGAACTGTACATATTTAACAGCTTCAATATTTCCACTACTACGACTGAAAAATAAAATAAAATATTAGAGATGCAGTGTGAGTGAGTACTTACTTGGAAACTCTAATAATCTGAGAATATCATTACCATTGGAAACAAACAAGTGAGCATATCCAGAAAGTAAGACAGAAAAGACTGTCACACTATCAGCTTATCCAAACCTACACAATCCATGCGTGAAAAAGAAAAAAAAAAAAAGCCAGCTTTTTATACATATATATACACACACACAGAATTCAAGTAAGGATGACAGCAAATTCAAAGTTATAGATAATTCTGAATTGGAAGGGACCCGCAAGGATCATCAAGTTCAGCTCCTGACCCTGCATGGGACAGCCCCAAGAATCACACCACGTGCCTGAGAGCCTTATCCAAATACTTCTTGAACGCAGTCAGTCATTTGCTGTGACAACTTCCCTGGGGAGCCTGTTCTAGTGCCCAACCACCCTCTGGGGGAAGAAACTTTCCCTAATATTCAATCTAAACCTCCCCTGACACAGTTTCATACCATTTCTTAGGGTCAACTTGAAAGCTAGAACTACACACAAACTTTTGCTTCCTTTTTTGAGTTGCAGTTGGCAAGATGAATAACCGGAACTTAAACATTTGTCTAACTTTTTCATCACCCATAGACAAGGGGTCTCATTTGATTTAAAAAGAGCAGGCTTGAACTTCTTTTTGTTTTATGGTAATTTCTATGTATCTTAGGGTTTACTTCCTCCTTCATTCCCACAGTCTTGCAGAGAAGTAGCTCACACAAAACACCCCACAAGCAAGTGCATCATATCCTGAATACAGAGGTGTGTGGTTGTGTGTGGGGGGAGTGTGTGAAGAGAGGCACTCACCAATTTTCTGGCATCATTTATTTAATTAAGCAATCATATCACAAAACCGTTTCGTTTGGAACAGACCTCCAAGATCATCGAGTCCAGCTATTAATCCAGCACTGGCAAGTCCAGCACTAACCATGCCCACGAACACGCTGCACTCGACCTTACCACAAAGGTGCCGCAAGGGCCCGAGGGAGCCCAGCCGCACCCGAGGGCAGCGATGGACGTGACACGGCAGCCCGGTCTCCTTCCCTGCCCGTGCCCAGCACGGCGGCCCCTGACCCCTCCGGAGCGGGGACCGCCGCGGCCTCACCGCGTCCCAGCGAGACGCCGGGAGCTGCGGGCGCACGGCCGGGGGAGGCTCAGGGAGGGCTCCCCGCCCCGCACAAGCCCGCCCAGCATGAGGAGTCTCCTTGGGCGGGCCGCCGCGGGCTCCGGGCACCGCGGCTCCTCCTTCTGTGGGGCCTGGCAGCCGCAGGCCGGCGCTCCGGGTATGACTTACCACAGAGGCGAGCGGGGGCAGCCCAGCGGGGGCAGCCCTGCGAGGGGCGAGCGAGTGAGCCACCCTCCTTCCCTCCCTCCATCCCTCTTCCTCGTTCGCCACCGCCCCCTTGCAGACGGCGGCAGCCCCAGGTGCCCGTCCGGGCTGCTCCCAGCGCACAAGGCGGGGGGGAAGCGCCTGCTCCTCTTGTCCCAGGAAGCCGCCTGCACCCTCCCACCGCCCCAGCCACTGCCCGAGGCACCTAGCGAGGTGCGGATGGCGGGGACGATGAGGCGGCCCCGCGCCCCGTCCCCGCCCGCGAGGGGCGGTGCTGCCGCTGGGCACCGGCCGGGCCCGCCCC